>JABUQX010070543.1:0-23414 GCA_015478945.1 Trachelipus rathkii | reverse complement strand
TTATCGATAGGACCTCGCACCCTTCGTCCTTAACTTGTTCGCCTATTTTCGGCGGCGGCGATTTGCTATCGGACCGCCATCCGGGAATCATTTTTTCCATCAAAGAAATCATTAGTTTTTTAATATTTTCTTCATTTTCCAAAAAGAAGTCGGCGGTTTTATAATGATGATGGGGTTCCGTTACCAGTTGCAGCCTTTGGAGTCGCGGCGACGATTTATCGCAATAATCTTCGGGAAGTAGTAAATTGTCGAAAGAAAAAAAGTCTTCGGGTAGTAAAAATGTTTTAACCGAAGGGTCGGGGTGATTTACGATTTTATGTTTTAATGGAGCGCGCCTCCTTTTTTCATAGGATTTTATTCTCGTATACGATTTGTGTCCGAGCGGTTCGATTATTTTTTCTGTCATAATTAAAAAATTAAGTGTTTTTTTTTAAATTTTGAAAAACTTAAAATCGTTGCTTTATTATATTCTAATTTTACAAAATTATAAATAAATTAATCATATATTATATATAACAATTTTATTTTTTGTTTTTTTTTACAGGGCGAAGACTAACTCGACTCTCGGGAGCGCAAGAATCGTTATTAATACCGTCAAAAGGGCACTTTCTTGATTCATTCGCCCACCATGGAATCCAGTATTCCCTCGACGTCGTTCGAGTCCAGCAAACCGAGATTTGAAACGGATATTTTGAACGATTGCGACGTCACAAAAGAAATTGACGAACAGTACCAAAAAATTCAAAATTCGTGCGACGTTACGAAAAAAGAGGCCTTGCGATATTTATTGGAAGCTAAAGAAAACGCCAACAAGCTAATGACTGAACGAGTCGTGACCATACCCCTTCACGAAGACTCTCTGGTTTACATCGATCCCCTAAACGAAAATATTTTTTGCAAAAGAAACTATTTTACTAAAACGTACAAGTTTTCGCTGAACGAAGAGGAAAAATATCCAGTCATCTTTAGCTACTCCCACTCGTCCAACATCGCTATTTACGCCTGTCTAGTCACCCTTTTCGCAGTGACGGAAGAGAGAACTGAATACGAAAAACCCTATTTTAAAAATTATATCTACGGGGCATTGACAAAAATCAAATACTTAAATCACGCTAAAAATGAAATGAGCGATCAAAAAATATACAATGAAGAGTATCAAATTTTCGACTTGATAAGCGAAAGAAATTTTAATTTGAAATATTTTCAAAATGAAGAAAAATCTCTTTCACTAGAAATTAAGAAAATCTGCTCTTTTATGAAACGGGGCATGAGCGAACTTTTAACGCGCAAGCACGATAAGGATGCGGAAAAACCGCAGGACTCTTCGCTGAAATTGACGTTTCATCGGATCGATCTACTTTCTTCGCGAATCAGTTCTAGAGCACGCGAGAGGAATGAAGATAATGACGCTGGCGTTACCAACGCCGACGCCGATATTAAAATAGGGGCCACCAAATTAAAAATAACCAGAAATATTATCAATTCTTCTATAATATTATCAGCGACTGCGTATGAATTAGAACCGAATAAGAAGGACGAGATAAATAACGAAGGCCCCGCTACCGACAATGTTCACCTATCGAAAGGTTTGTTCGACGGATCATTTTTCAACGAAGAAATCAATCTAGGTCTGCCGACTATTTTTACTAAAGAAAATTGCGAACTGATATTTGAAGACATCAAAAAATCGGAAATAAGGCAAACGGGAGTTAACAAACATCAAGAGGGCGCCCGGGAATACTTGTTCTCATTGTTAAATCAAAGAGAGCCCGAAGAATCTCGCAAAAATGGAACGAGCGCTAAAAAACTTAAAAGGGTGGTTAACGGTCACTTCAGTTTAACTTTTTCGATCGAAGACTTACTGGAGTCGAACATCTATGCCCACCACCCCTTTGACAAACTCGAGTGTAGTTTGAATGAATCGGTTAACGTCAAAGAATTATTATTTGAAAAAGAAATTCTTAGAAATGAATTGGACGACTTTATAAGTCGATACGTATTGTTTTCCCCCTTCAACGAATATTCTGTTCGACAAGCAGCAAAATACGATGAAGTGATCACTTATTCCGAAGAAACGCTGAAATACATCAAAAAGCAATTTGATTTAAATGAAAATCGGTTAGTTCACAAATTCACGAAAGGGGGTGATATATACGATTTTCTCTACCCGTTTCGGTTATGGTACAGCTGCTTCGACATTTCCCCGATTCACGAAATGAAGAAAATGAACAAAGTATATTTTCATTTCACGCCCACCGATCGTCTCTGCAGCGCCCACATTGTGGGCATGGATGCGTTTTATCTGCATACCAGTTTAAAACCTCACAAAATTTTAAAGAGAAATTCACATTCAGTAGATGATTCACACCATTATTACGACGAGGAAACGGATGAAGCGTCGTGGAACCCGTCGACCTTTACAATATTGATTAACAAATCGTCGAACACAAATTACAACGACTTATTGAAGTACATTATTTCTTTTTCGAAAGGAGTTAATTTTGATTATAAAAAGAACGAGATCGATTTAAACATCATTTTTAAAGATAGAAAAAACTCCAATACCATGACTCCTCTTTTCAATTTCAGTAGATATCAAATAAAAATTCCAAAAATGAAGTACTCCTTCGCTATCGTAAAAATTGAGAAATGTTTGAAGGAAATCTACATGCCTCGTATGTACGATTCTATAAAATGCACATACGACAATATAGAAACCATCGATGAGACTATGAAAAAAATTTTAAAAAATATAGACTCCATTTGCGCAAACGGTAAAAAAATAGATATTAAAATTAATACGACTAAAAACAGAAATAATAAGAGAAAAAAAAGCAACGAGGGAGATGACGATCGCGATACTGGGGACAAGAGAAAGAGAGAACAACAGGAACAGCGGCAGTTAAAAATCAAAAAACAGCCAGAGAGAGGGGAGCAGCAACAGCAGCAACCTCAGATAATAAATCGGCCAGATCAGTATGAACCTCAGCTAAATTTTAATGTAACCCTGAAAGAGAATCGCAACAAAAGTAAAGGTCACGAAAACAAAAAATTGTTGACAAGTAATCACAGCAGCGATAGCAAAAAAAATCGTAAAAGTTCGAGTTCGAACGTACCCTCTAAAGCAAAGCGGTCGAAGTCGATGAAAATTTCGGAAAGCGTTCCGGGCGCCGCACCTATTTCGGAAAAAAAACGAAAGTATGAGAGCGTAGCGCGAGAAGAGCGACACCAAAGTAAGCCAATCATAAAACGCGGGTTTTCTTCAATCGAATTTACAAACAGTGACGCTTCAAAACTTCAAAAGAACAAAAAAAAACAAGATGTTTTGAAACGGAGGAGTCAGACACCATTTACGGATGTGTGTTCGATTGATTTAAATTTAAGCGAAGACGAAAAAAGCAGCAGTTCCTCGAGCGAAATTTTAAAAATAACAGAGAAAGAGAAGATATATGAAAATTCCAACGGTGCGACTAATTTGCATATACTTTGCGAAGCCGCTATCAGCAGCAGCGGCAGCAGCGGCAGCGGCAGCAACGGTGGCGCTCCTCGCGCTACAGTCGAAATAGCAGCAAGTGAATGTAATCCAACCGCCGCCGGTGAAGCGGCTGATTTCCCGAACCAAAATTCGGTTAGCGAAAATGAAGATAGTGTTCAAGAAACTTTGAAAAGTTTGCGTCAATTTAATATGTTTGCCAACCAGGGAAGAGAATTTAGAGTCGAAAACGAAAATAGCGATCGTGTGAGTTATTTATCTTTTTGTAACAATATCGAATCCAATAGAGAAGAAAACAAGGCTAACGATGCGCAAAATCCCCCCGGGGATAAGAAGGAACAGAGAAAGAATAATGACAATCCTCAAAGGCGGGAGGAGGAGAAAAGAGAAAAGGTCGCGGAACCACAATCGCTGGAACAGGAGGAGAAGCAAAAACAGGACAAAGCTGACAAAACAAAAATACGACAGGAGGGCCCGGAACCGAAGATGGATAAAGTTGATGCTGCAGAGCGGTGCCCGGAGCAGCAGCGGGATGTGAAAAAACCTGGTGATACCGAGAGAGTTCAGCAGCAGCAGCAGCAGCAGCAGCAGCAGCAGCAGCAGCGGCGGCGGGAAAATGAGCGTGAAAAAGGGTGGGAGACGATACATAGAGTCGCGCGATCTAACGAAACTGTTTCATCATCCGACCTTTATTCCATTCAGGAGATGTCCAAAATGATCTCGAGTAAAAACGAAACTGATTTTTCAGCCGATAGCGAAATTAAATACAGCCCCAATCAAAATTACGGTGATCCTAAAATAGGATTAGGAAAGGCGAGTAAAAAAATAAGTATGAAAGCAGAGTCGTTTGAAGAGGACGAGGATGATCCTAGCAATAACGAGGATCGCGTTAGGAGCAGTGACTACCGAAAGGCGAGTAGTCGCTCTATCAAAGATAAATCTAGAGGCAGCAGCACAGGTATAGTAGTAGTAGTAGTAGTAGTAGTAGTAGTAGCGGCTGTGACAGGGGTAGTGGCAGTGGTAGACGCAGCGGCGGCAGCGACAGTGGCGATAGTAGTAACAGCAACAGGTCTAGCGAAAATGAATCCGAAGATGAAGATAATCTAAAAATGATTCCGAAGAAGCAGTAGTTGAGAAAAAAACCTTCCTTTATAAAGCCTATCGGGAACGTAATCCATTGATGTTATTAAAAACAGAACGGTTGATTAATACCTCTAAGAGCATCATCGGCAATTGAAACAGAGAAAGAATAATAGACGTAATATATTTTTTCATGTATTAAATAAAGTCAGTAAACTTTGCATAATTATCATTTAAATATGTGCATAATCCGTGTTTTCTTAATATTTATTCTCAGTAAAGTGTTTTTAAACTATCGAGACGATATTATTTTCCTTTTTTACTATCTCAGTAAGGTGTCGATCCCAAATTTTAAAATATTTTTATTGGCAAATATAAAAGAACAAATTATCGTTTAAGCCCTAACATTTTATTGAACAAAAAAAAAGTCACAGGAGCACAGGAGAAGATACAACACAATTTCTGTAATAAGGAATACTAAAATCTTTTATACAGTCTACCCTTTTTACCTTCAGCCGATTTTAAACCACAAAATGACGACGTGAGAATTTTCGGGCAAACCAGGGTGAGTTTCGTCTTTAGTTATATGGATACAAGGCTTTAGATTTTCGAAGTATTTCGGTCCCCCGCCGCAAAATCGCATAGAAAATTTTATGGCCTTAACAATATACGTACAGAGCTTTTCCACTGTATTGTAATCGAGATCAAAAATAAGAAACGCCCAAAACCGTGGTTCAAATTTATAGTTTTCCGAATCTTGTAGCCCCGGGTGCAGCTAATGGAATTTTTTGGAGGCCATTTTTCTGTCAAAGAACTAAATTTGGAAGTGAATATAAAAAACCGCCGAATCTCTTTATATTGAAAAAATTTAAGTAACTTAGATATCTTTAAATAATAATTTTATTTAATACGAAAATTTATTTTCAAAACGAAATACGCGATTAAAAAAATTAAACATCTTATTTATTTTTTTATTTATTTATTTATTTATTTATACTATTATTTTATACTTACCTCTAAAAATTATTTATCCTTCCCCGTCTCCACTCGTTTCCCGTCTCCACCGTTCCCTTTAATATGGGTTTTGCCAAAAATTTAAATTGATTGTTCCCTTTAGAAATTTTTTCCACCAGAAATGAAAAAAAACACGGAATTTAGGCCGTAACTAGCGTGCCCGCTTACAGTAGGTCATAACTAATTGCTAGATTGAAATTGCATTTACGTATGACCATTATTTTTTTTTTCTACGAATTTTTAAAATTCACAAGGTAACGTTCCCTTTATTGCGATTTTATTATGCCTTATGGCACAAATTTGATCTTCTTTTTCCCTTTACTTACAAAGAATTTAGATCGGAAATTTCCAGAAGTGTAAAATGCCATAATATTGACAGGCTTATATTTTCAAACTCGTATGACCTAACAAGTTGAAATTAAAGTATGTTGTAGAACTTACTACGTTGTACTATTTGTAACCTTTTGATTATTCTAAGTATGATAGATTTTGTTTTCTCACAACTATCGATTTTTCGGCTTCGGCTAAGTCTAACTCATTCTCATTCGGTTGATTCACTATTTAAGCCGAGGAAGCAAAATTGAATGAGAATGAGTTATCGCGAGCGTCTATAAAATTAAGGGTACATATATTTATTTTCTTATTTATTTACTTATTTATTCACTTATAAATATTTTTTTATTGTAGTTACCCCTAAAAAATAATTTTCCTAAAAATTGGGATTTTAGGGGGGAATAAATAAAATAAATAAAATTACTCAAAATTTTTCGTCATTCAAATAAAAATGCACATTTATAATTGCTTCTGATAAGCCCATTTGTATGTTAATAAAGAAATTATTTAAGTGGTTATGAATACATTTATATATCAATAAAGAAAATTTTAAATTGGTTAATTGTTACAAATTATTTTATTTCGTTTAAAAGCTTACTTATTTTATGAGCCACAACTTTAAAAATTTCATTAAAAAAATTATGATCATCGATATCCTCTCTGATCCCATTAATTATATGTATTGTTTTGGGAGTAGTTTCGTGAAAATTTTCTAAAAAAAAGAATATACTGTCATAAAATAAAAAATAAACATCTTCCTTTAACCATAAGTCGCCCTCAAAGAAATTTTCTCTCCTTTTGACAAGGTCCAGGCCACTTAATAATTCATACTGGCTGGGTAAATCGGGACTCCGCGTACCTCCGTATCGACTTATATTCCATTGAATAAGAGTATTTCCGCAGGTGTCTTTCAAAGTTATGAACAAGTTCTTGATCGAAATGCTTTTTCTTTCTTCATGACTCAAATTGATAAGCGATTCGCGTTTTTTACCTGGGCTAATTTTAACCTTTTTTCGACGCTCTAAATATCGATCGAAATTGAGTTCTAGCGTTGTTTTTAAAGGTTGAATATTGTTCAGAATTTCACAAAGTTTGGTAATAGAAACACCATCCATTGACAAAATTCCCTCCAAACCCAGGCATACTGTAATCTTTTCAAGCTTTGGAGAAACGCAGCAAATATGATTTAAAACCTCAACGAAGTCAATTTTTAATTCTTTCAAATTTTTAAACACGTATTCATGATCACCATTTTTATCATCCGCGTTTTTAAGGGCGGACAAAAATAAAAAATATCTACGTCTGATTTCCAAACTCGTTAAATTCGGGAATGTTTCGGCAATTTTCATGCTTAAATATTTAGGACCAACATTAGATTTATAAAATTCATCCACCACTAGCTTTAAATTATTCACATTTTCAAATTTGGAAGGTGATGAAGTTGTATTAAATTTCGCATTTCTTCGAAGGATAGTATTAAATTCGCAGAGATCTCCTATCTTCAGCTCGAGGAAACCATCGGTTTTTCTGATCATCCTTCGCAAATTGGTTCTAAAAAAATTCATATCCCAAGCGCCGATTATTTTCTCTTCTAATATCGTGTGATTCGTCTGGCAAAAAGGTGGGCGGCATCGTCCTTCCGTATATTTAAAATTGCTGGTTGAACGCTCAAAAAAGTAGCGCATTAAAAACTGCATAACGTAACGAATTGACCTACACAAGAGACACATTCGTGCGATTATTTTGTTTATTTCACGAAATTCACTAAACTTTTGATAAAATTTATTACTCATCATTCTTATTTCCCGCTGCTCTTCTGAATATGATATGTCAGTATATGCCTCTTCTTCCACTACTTCTTCACCATATTCTTCTTCTTCCGACGTTTCTTCATCGACTCTATTTTTATCCGGAATTTTCGGATAAATTTCAGATCCCTTTTCGGTGATTTCCCATTCCATTATTCTTCGATTTTCGATTTCGACCACCATAAATATACTAGTTAAGCGTTTCTCGTGGCACAATTTGCATCTAAGTCTAACGCAATGTTCGAATTCGCCCGGCATGTCGAACAAAAAAGGGTAGGTGTAATTGGGAAATAATTCTTCTTCCGAGTAGAAGCTCAATATCAGCTCTAACACCTCCACTTTAGTTTTCTTAACCAACATCAATACGCGATCGCTATCAAAGACAGTTGAAGGGTGAATGTGGTTTAAACGAATACCGATTTTATTTAAATTAAACAATGAGGAGATCTCCATAATTTCTTCGATGACGTTATAATCTACAACCAATGTCGTTAAATGGTTAAACGAAGGAATTTCAACCTTCTCCACTTTGCTCGATAAATCAATTTCGTGAAATGTTGAATTCGCGTATTTGATTTTAAAAAACTCCTCTTGACCTATTAGAGCGTTCGCAGACTTGCTTAACTTAACAGGTGGGTAGCGCCAAAAATAACCGATTGAAGAACTTTCGTCGTTTTCGTTCTGTCTTAAAAAAATTTGGCGGCATTTGCAGGTCAGTTTTAACGTGGATAATTTTGGAAAGAAAATCGAAATACTTTTCAGCATTTCGAGAAAGTCGTCTTCCTGGGCAAAAGGATTAGTCACACCCTTATTGACAATTTCTAGGACTGTGATATTCGATAAAGGTTCTTCTTGTCGCTTCAAAAAATCGTTTAATTTTTTTAATGTTTGGCAATCCTCTAATGAAAGGATTAAACAAGTCAAATGCTCGTACGCGTTATTCATTGTAATCAAAAACGAACTAGTGGCAGCAGCAGGAGCAGAATCAGCAGAAGCGGCAGCGGCAGGAGCAGCGGTAGTCCCGGCGAGCGGCAATCGGCATTCGGAGATCATGTATTTGGTCAACGTCAAGGCTACTGCTCTAGGCGTGCAATAAGAGTGATTTTTATAGGGATTCTCAATCGCAGTTATAATAAAGTTTAAAAAAATGTTAGAGGTCTTTTCTGTATCATCATTTGATTCGATTACTGAAAAAAGCCTATCGAAATTTAGCTTTTCCGGCTCATTTTTATCGATTAGATATTTCTCTTGCAGGTAGTAATTCACCTCGTGTTTTCTCGAGGTCAAAACAACCATAATTTTGTATATGTCTTGAAATGATATATATTTAAAAATGCGGTATAGCACTTCATTTGATAATATTGATAATCTGTTATATTTGTCATCCAAATCTAAACAATCATCGTCTTCGAATGCGGGTGTGTTTTGACGTCGATATCGAAGCATCATTGTCAGAATCGTCTGGCGTTTTCGAAGAAATATCGTCTCCGCGGTTAATTTCTTATCCTTTTTTGGTTTACATAAAAAAAATTTAATTCTAGCGATATTCGCTGGAAGCAGTGGAGAAACGGAACAACGAGACTCTAAAACGGTGTAGTATATACACGCTACTGGGTCGATTAGCGTATGTGGCTCAGCCTGTGCGACGCGCATCTTATATATGGGATAATCTTAATAAAAACGAATAATTTTTCTTTATTTTTTATGTTAAATTCTAGTTTAAAATATTTTCTTATTTAGCGTCTTCTAACTGGACTCTAAAAAGCGGTTGAACGCTTTCAAATGCCATTTACTTAAGCTTAAACTATCGTTAAACCAATTATCACGTCATATAGTGACGCTCGGAACGGAAATGGCCAATTTGGTGCTAAAGCAAAATCTATTATACTCGGAATAACCAAAGAGATAAAAAAAGTACAACGTAGTATGCACCACAGTAATTTATAATTTCAACCTGCTAGGTCTTACAGTTTTGAATATATAAACATGGCGGCAACACGTGGCAATAACCCAGGAATAATTTGAGATATCGTAAAACTAAAATCAGTCGTAGGGTCCTTAGGTACTCCTCATTAGTTTAAGGGGGTACGGGGGGTTCCTGAGACAAGTTTCAAAATTTCCGGAAAATTCCGTAAGGTGATGGAACAAAAAACCGTTCCCTTTATTATGGCTTTTCGCCAAAAATTTAAATTGATTGTTCCCTTTAGAAATTTTTTCCACCAATTTGTTCTTGTTCCCTTTACTTACAAAGAATTTAGATCGGAAATTTCCAGAAGTGTAAGATGCCATAATATTGACAGGCTTATATTTTCAAACTTGTATGACCTAACAGGTGTAAATTAAAGTATGTTGTAGAACTTACTACGTTGTACTATTTGTAACCTTTTAATTATTCTAAGTATGATAGATTTTGATTTCACAACTATCGATTTCTCGGCTTCGGCTACTCATTCGGTCGATTTCACTCTTTTTAATGAAGATGCCATGTTGCCATGTTTATATATTCAAAACTGTATGACCTACAGCCCCTTACTTCACGTACCGGGAAAGATATTTTCCTTTAAAAATGATAATTTGTTACTTTTTATGAAAAATAAAATAAATATATCGGAACGGAAATGGCCAATTTGGTGCTAAAGAAATCAAAATAGTACAACGTAGTAAGCACCACAGTAATTTATAATTTCAACCTGCTAGGTCTTACAGTTTTGAATATATAAACATGGCGGCAACACGTGGCAATAACCCAGGAATAATTTGAGATATCGTAAAACTTAAATCAGTCAAAATTGTCCTTAGGTGGTAAATTCATTAGTTTAAGGTAATACCTTTGGGACAAGTTTGAATTTCCGAAAAACCCCTGTTCCCCTTATGCAAGGTGATGGAATGTAAAAACTGTTCCCTTTATTATGGCTTTTCACCAAAAATTTAAATTGATTGTTCCCTTGAAATTTTTTTTTCCAAATTTCAAAATTTAAAAAAGGGAATTTAGGCCGTAAACTAGCATGCCTCCTTACAGTAGGTCATAACTGATTGATAGATTGAAATTGCATTTACGTATGACCATTATTTTTTTTCTACTAATTTTTAAAATTCACAAGGTAACGTTCCCTTTAGTGCGATTTTATTATGCGTTTTGAAACAAATTTGATCTTCTTGTTCCATTTAATTACAAAGAATTTAGATCGGAAATTTCCAGAAGTGTAAGATGCCATAATATTGACAGGCTTATATTTCCGTTTTCTCTCTGTTTATTCTCATGCCCATTGACTTCAGTACCTCGTTCCTTCTATGCACAGCTTCTTGCATTTCTTGAGCTCCTTATGTTATCACCGCCGCATCATCCGCATAAACCAAAGTGTGCTCCCTATTTTCCCTAAAGCATATCCTTTTAAGGATATATATATATATATATATATATATATATATATATATATATATATATATATATATATATATATATATATATATATATATATATATATATATATATATATATATATATATATATATATATATATATAACAAAATATAAAAATTATAAAAATAATAATAATTATTATTATTTTGGAATTTTAAAATTAAAAAAGTGTTAATTAATAAATATTTTTTTTCTAATGGATTAGCGTGTCAACCCTTTTTTTCTATATAAAAGCGAAGCCTTCTCACTTTTTTCATTTCTCGATCGATTCCAATTACGACAAGAGCGTTACTTGTTAATTCCGCAGATATGATGAACTTATCGATTATATTATTAACGTTGCTCCTTCAATCTACCTTGGGCTCAGACGCCGCCGAATGCGAAATTGAAGAAAGAAAAATGAGCGGTAAGGCATACCCATTTTTCGATTTTGAAATACCTTTCGCTGTTTTAACGAGGGAAAGAATCCTTTTTAGGAGAATAATATCCGAGGAATGCGAAGGGAGGCCGGCGGTTTTGACATTTTTTTTGAGAAAATATGACGATCGAGAACAATCTAAAAATGACTTCAAGTCATTAAGAATTCAAACATTCGAGAATAGAATAATCCATACGCTCTTCAGAAACGAAACGCTATATATTGGACAAGAGGGAACAAACGATCCGGCTTTTGGGCAGGGGTCAAAAAAATGTACTGGCGGAGGAATTGGTGACAACATATGTTTCGTTCACCGCCCAGACAAATCTTTCAATAATCCTCCCCCTAATGAACTAAATTGCAACCAATACAATAGTCTTAGAATTAAGGGGAGTTGCGCGGACATCGGTGCTACTGCAGACGAGGAGGCTGAAGAATTGCCGTTTTATAGTTTTCTTTATAACGACCGCCCCCGGAGAAGTGATTTTGATTTTCAAATAGTATATAGAAAATAAAGTGTGAGAAATGAAAATAAATTTGCATAAAAAACGCGTATTCTTTTATTTTCCCGGCTACTAGGTATATAATTTTTGCCAACTAGCCTAGACTTTTTCAAATTTTTGGCCATGCCTCGGAAAGTAGAGTCCGAAGCTTAGACGAAAACAAAATATTTTCTTTTTGTTATAATATTGTATCAAATGGTTGTTGAAGAAATTAAATTTTTTGAGAAGAACGATGCGCGGATCTGGGCGGGACGCTGATCTGGAAGGGTAGCGGTTCCCGAGAATAATCGAATGGGAAATTACTAAAGCTCCGCAGCCGATCAAAAAGTACGTGAAATTATCAGAGCGGGAACAACAAGAAGCGGCAGGAGATCGAAAAAAAACGAAATAAAAGTACAATTCTGCCTCTTATGCAAAGTAATTTACGCGGTTGTGGCGCTCTTTATGCCCTTCATGCAGCCTTACTTCACTTACTTGGAAAGATATTACCCTTTAAAAATGGTAATTTGTAACTTTTTATAAATGTTAAAAATTTAGAGATTGGGAGCCTATGGACATAGGTTGGAAATGGCCAATTTAGTGCTAAAGTAATCACAATCTATCATACTGAAATTAAAGTATGTTGTAGAACTTACGCGTAAGGTGATCGAACAAAAAACCGTTCCCTTTATTATGGCTTTTCACCAAAAATTTAAATTGATTGTTCCCTTTTAAAAATTTTTTTCCAACAGAAATAAAAAAAATACGGAATTTAGGCCGTAAACTAGCATGCCTCCTTACAGTAGGTCATAACTAATCGATAGATTGAAATTGCATTCACGTATGACCATTATTTTTTTTTCTACGAATTTTTAAAATTCACAAGGTAACGTTCCCTTTAGTGCGATTTTATTGTGCGTTTTGGCACAAATTTGATCTTCTTGTTCCCTTTACTTACAAAGAATTTAGATCGGAAATTTCCGGAAGTGAAAGATGCCATATTATTGATAGGCTTATATTTTCAAACTCGTATGACCTAACAAGTTGAAATTAAAGTATGTTGTAGAACTTACTACGTCGGACGTACTATTTGTAACCTTTTGATTATTCAAACGAACGAAATGTGCGTAAACGATAGGAAATACAAAATACCTAGTGTGATTAGATTTTTTAATATATTTTTATTCTTTATAAGAAAAAAACTTAAACGTATATCGGCATCGCGATTAAAATAAATAGCCTACTTCTCTATCAGCAACAACAAAATTGGACATTCCATCCATTATCCTCTTGCTCTTGCGTATATTCTTCCCACAACCTGGAGAAATCATCGCGTATTCTTAAGCGGTAGGCTCCGTCGTCCATAATTCTGTCGTTTAGCCAATAAATAAATGCAATTGTCAGATTTATCCATTCGTCTAAACAGTCGTCGCAAAGTTCCAACCCCCCTCGTATTCCGGAAAAAAGGGTTTCTATTTCCCACTTTCTTTCTAAGAGGTAAGACAGGGATCGCATTTTGCTCTTAAAAGCGTGGTTAATCTTCTCCTGAAGAGCTCGCAAAGCGACGTACCAAACGGTTTTCACTTTCTTTATCCCGATAGTCCGGTCGCCTATTAGGTAATAAAGGACATAACCTTCGCAATTTTTGATTCTTCGAATTTTCGCTATTTTTTCTTTCACGCCTTCGAGAGATGTTGAGTGGTATTCCGGTGTTGAAATTCCAAAGAGTTTAAAAAATTCCAAGCCCGCTTGAGGGGAGACGGTCGTCAGCGATTCGTTTTTGTCGTCGTCGTCGGGGGACGAAGTCATCAACAAACCGTAAATTTTTGGTTCCTTTAAGCGAATTTCATCTACGACGATGTGCGGTTGATCGGGCATTAAGAGTTCGCAAACCATAGTCGTCTTAGTGGCGCTCAAAAAATGCTTCAGTATATTTAATTTCGTCGGGGATTTGGCCCTGAACGTCGTCTTGGAAAGACCAACCTTTCAAGATGCGTGTAATGGTTTGTATTCGAAAAGGTCTGAGGTGAAACATTTGCTCTTTGATACGATTATGAATCGATTGACCGAAAAACACGGAGCAAAGGAATTAAATTTCAATCCGCTCCTACCGTTATTCGGTTCAGACGGCGACGAAATAAAAATCTCAGCGAGGTATCTGGACTTTCTCGAAAATGCGGCGATTAATTTGTACAAGACGACCGAGGCGATAACCCTCACGTTGAACAAGCGTATGGTCGCTGCAAACAGTTTGGCCGAGGGTGTTCCTGCAGTGGTCGCTAAATCAGCTAAAGTTATTGGAACAATGGGCACCGGATACGAACGCTTAAAGGCTTTCACTTTTTGTTTAGACCAGTACGAAACTTTTTTAACATTAACGCACTCGATGAAAGATCCTTTGGTTCGTATCGAGAAGCTAGAAATTTTAAATACGGGTACTAAACCTCTTACTCAGGATGAATTCCTCGAAATGATTAAGAATATTTCGATCTTATTCCCAAATCTAATCGCTCTAAAACTAATATGCAAATGTCGCAGTTGGGCGACGAGAAAAAAGGGAATCGAAATTTGCAAGGATAGGGGACTCTCTCTTATTTTAAGCAAGTCGGGGAACGCTTTGGTTGGAATTTGGTTGAGATTTGGAATATTTAAAAACGAACAGAGTAATTGTCGAATTTGATTTTAAGAGCGAAATGCATAGGCTTCGTATTCCTTCATTAAACGAATTAACTACGTTAACTGTGGACTATAACTACATCGAGGAATTTATTGAGATATCAGCGTTGTTTAATTTACAAAAAATCGGAGTTCGTTTAATGCATAAACACGCATCTACTCCTGTTAACGAATATCGCGTAAGATTATTGGCTGCGAAAACCGAGGTAAAGACGCTAGAATTGATTTATAATTTCTCGTCGGAAGGAGAATTATTTCCCAGTCACCTCTATACTAGGTTGGATAATACATTTAGTAAATGAGTTAATTGCTCGAGTCGAAAATTTGACAAATTAGTCGTGGTGGTTGAAATCGAAGACAGAAGAATAATCGAATGGGAAATCAGAGAAGTCCCGACGCTATTCGAAAATTACGAAACATTGTCAGGGGGAGAACAAGAAGCGGAAGATGAATATCCCGAACAGGTATTTAACGGGTTACAAAAAATATTGGCAATTAATTTTCGGAATATTCTTACCAAAGATCGTGAAAGAAACGAAATAAAAATACCCTTCTGCCTCACATGCCGAGGCATTCACGGGGTTATGGGGATCCTCGTGCGCCAGTTTATAGGAAATGATGTAAAATTATGCAACTTGCATTCAAAATTTACATGGCGAAGGGAAATGGAAAAGAAAATAATCGATTTTTGGGATACAAAAACTTTTAGAAACCAATTGCAAAGGAGCATTCGGAAGATAGACGGTTTCTTGGAATTGAATTTACGCAACGTTTGTCAACTTAATGCAATACTCGAAAGAAACAAAAATTTAGATACACTTTCTCCTTTCCAATTTCAAAATGTGTATATCTTGAGATTAACCTACGACAAATTTTGGAGTTTTTTATAAAAGAATCCTAATTGTGGTTCATTGAGTAATAAAATCGTCGAAGCATTTCCGAATTTGATCGACTTAGAAATCAGAATAAGCAATTATTTGTATACGCGTTTCCAACGAAGTATCGATGACCGCGAAACGATATCAGACAATGAAAATAAAGCCATTTATAAACATTTGAAAAAATTAAAAATTGATTTTTCAAATGTTTTATACGAAATTTGTAACGTCTCTCCAAATTTAGAGAACGTCGTAATATTCTTCCAAAGGGAGTGTATCAGCCCTTGCAAAATTTATGCTATTTTGAATACTACTGGTTCTTTGAAAATAGGATTAGAATTTAATTTTGATCAGTACTTGGTGAGTAATCAAATTTTTGCGAGGTATTTTGAAAAATGCCGTAATCCCACGCACAAAAGGAATATCAACCAACTGTTCGAAAAGATTATTGTGACGATGAAAGACCTTTATGGAAATTCCGTCATTCGGTGGAATATAAAACAGTATGATTTCCGCGAGAAGGGCGGTTTGCCAGGTCATCACGAATCGATCGATAGCCATGACTACAAGGACGAAAGAGAGAGGAATTTCTACGACAGCCGATTATGGTTAAAAGATGATATCTATTTTTTGGAACCGTTCCTTTTTTAAATTATTAAAACGATTTCGAGATCCAAAGCCAAAAACATTTCATTTGTTTTTTTCTTCTGTCGATAACCATGATTTTTTTAACAGAGTCTTTTTCTGAATCCCCCTGTTTCGTACGTACGTAACCTAACGTTTTTTGTCAGTTTATATTTTCGCCGATATCTCCAATATCCAGTATTCTTTATGCAGGCGGCTATTTTCTGTGGTTTCCCTCCAAATCTAACAAGAGGCAGAATTTGAGGAAAATCTCCAGTGCAAACGAATTTGAAACTAAATCTTTTTTAAAAATAAAAAAATTAAAAAAACACAACAAAAATGTGAAAGTATCGTTTCGTAATGAAGGAGACGACCACTGAAAGCGGGGTGAGTTTCTTTTGTGGTCTGCATCCACTAAAAAATTCAATTTTTTTAAGGTGTGTAAAATACGAGTTAAATAAAGTTGTTTTCTACCAAATATTTATTATTTTATTTTTAAAATAGGTATAAAAATAATAAAAACACTGACAAATAAAGTGCGTTGCATCGCCAAATAACTACCCCTCGTTATCTTTGGAAGAGGGGCGGTTAATGCAATCATGAAGTAAATGATTTAATAAAATACAAATCGAGTATCTGGAGATTTATTACGTAACCGTTACAAATAATAAATTGAAAGAAAAGACATATATATATATATATATATATATATATATATATATATATATATATATATATATATATATATATATATATATATATATATATATATATATATATATATATATATATATATATATATAATATAAATAAAAAAATATATATATAAAAAAATAAAAATATATATATAATATATATATATATATATATATATATATATATATATATATATATATATATATATATATATATATATTATAAAAGTAAAAATATTCAAATATTTAAAAAACAATTAAAATTAAGAATTCTTAAAACTTTGGAATACCGTCGTAATATTCCCTTGGACGGGGGTCCTCGAATGCATATAAATCCACACCGTCGTGTGGCGAGCTTCTTTGCCTGGAGTATTGGGGATAAATCGATTCAACCTCGGCGTCCCTGGACGTCCTTAAATCCGAGTATTCGTCAAAGTTTCGATCTGATCCTCTGCCAATTTCTCTCCGCCGTCCATTGTACCTATAAGATTCATCCGTATATCCAGATTTCCAATATCCATTTTTATTATCGTTGTTGTTATAATGATGATGATAGGAGGAGCGGTTCTCGATCATCCGGGGGACCGAGCACGGCGATCTTCTATCCCTGTAAGGATCTCTGCTACCGTTGCTGCACCTCTTACCGATATTCTTAGCAGATGCAGATGAAGACTTTTTGAATAGTGTATGAATCGCGTACGGTGAAACTCTGCCGCTGCTCTTAGTATTCTTGTAGAAAGTACGATTAGGGCACTTCTCGGGAGATCTTTCGACCAAACGCGGGATTCTGAAAGACGACAGTGAAGACACGTTGTCGCGAGGCTCGCTGTAATCAATAGCGCGACTCCCGGACGGTTGTCTTTCGACCGACGGGGAATGCGCGTCTTTTTGGCTCGATGAACGCTTTTGGCCGTCGCTATTTCCTCTGGGGTCTCGAGTGAAACTGTACTCCTTATCCTTCGATGGTTTATTTTTCTCGAAGATTGAAGGTGGGTTCGACCGGTTCTTCAAAGATAGTCGAGATGTACGTGACGGAGGATGATTCGATGGTGGAGAAACTACACTTTTTTTGTCTTTGCTGGAATTGCGTTCTCTTTTTTCAATTTTTGAGTCATTGGTCGACGATTCCTTCGCCTCGTTGAATTTGCTTTCTTTTTTCGTTTTGGTATCGGTAGGTTTAGTTTTTTCATTACTTTTTTTGTTCTCGACGCTAGCGTCTTCCTCGTCGCTGTCGCTGCTACTGTCGTTGTCGCTGCTGCTGCTGCTGCCGCTACTGTCACTGCTGCTGCCGCTACTGTCACTGCTGCTGCTGCCGCTACTGTCACTGCTTCCATCGGCGTCGCTCTTACCATTTGTACTACGGACCTTTTTACTTTTTGGCGATGAATTTTTCTTTATTTTTTTTACAAACTTTTTCGGAGAATTCGATAACGACGATGTTTTTCTTTTTCCGGGTGGTGATTCGCTACTTTGTTCTTTTATGAGTTTTCCCGTAGCGGCAGGCCGTAAATCATCTGGTGAGGTGGTAAGGCTACTTCCCCCGACGTTAGAGGGGGTAGCACGAGGCTCGATTAAAATTGGAATGACCGCAGGGTAAGTATTGGCGGTGGCAGTCGCGCTGCCATTGCCAGTGACGGTCACTGTGGCATTAAGAGTGGTGACTGGGGCGGAATGCGCGTTGGTATTTTGAGCCAGGTGTTTTTGAATTTTAGATTCTCGCTCGTTCGTTCGAACGAGGTATATGAGTTCTTTCAACAAATTTTCTATATTAGTCACTCTTACGTCCAATGAAATAGCCGATCTCAAATCTTCCTCCAAAATTTGCGGACGTTGAGGGTCGTATTTCTTCACATCTCCGTTGTCACGAGCTACGTAATAAGGAGGTGGCGAGATCAATTCACCGCTACCTTTGTTCGTGACCATTTTTTCCACCTCCGAGACACTTTCATTCGATAAGTCCTCGGGGTGGCTCTCCTTCTCTTTAATTGTGACGGCGTCAGAATATGAAGGCGGTGGAGAAGTAGACTTGGATTCTTTTTTCGTATCCGAAATCTCGGCTATGTTTTTCAACGGATCTCGGGAGCAGCTCGCCTTCTCGACGACGTCTGGAATGGAGGGTGGTGGTATCGGGACGTCATGAAGCTTTTCTAGACGGGGATCCGCCAACTTGCTTACCTCTGCGCCGACACAAGGCGAGCTTCTTTGACTAGAGTCTCGGTAAAAAACTGATTTCGCCACGCCCTTCCTCGATCTTCTTACGCAGCGTTGGCCGCTCCTGTGTTTCTCCCCCAATGAGAGGAGTTTGCCAAAAAGTTTATTGGTACATCTGCGATGATTCGTTTCGCCGTGAGCGCGATATACACTTCCAGATTCGAGTTTTTGAATCGTTGTATCCGTTGAGGACGATTTGATAATTTCTTCTCCGTTCATCGTTGATGGCACGATCATCGAAATCAAAACGGATCTAAAAAATATACGAAAGAAGGAGATTATTTATTAGTCGAATAATTTTTAACGAATCGCGAATCAAATAAAAATAATTTAATTATAATCTCATTTTTTGTCGATTTATTCAGTGTAAGAGGCGTTATGCCACCGAATTACGAGAAACGACGACGTCATTATACGATTAAAAGCTGGAAAAAATCGCAATTCCTAAATTATTATTAGTTTTGATGAAAAAATATCTAGATATCCTATATCTATATCTATTCTATTGTACTATTAATTTTAAACATTCTATTTTACGTCCACTATATATGGCCATTTGATAAGTGATGTTAATTTCTGAATTAAAAATCGTTATTTAATAAATTATTTTTACCTTTTTATCTTTACTATTATTATCATTTCGTTGTCTTCGAGCGCGGGCTTTACCGCGCTCAAAGACAAGCCTTAACGCCTGCGTTAAGGAATGCACGACTCATCACTCGTTTATATAGTAAAAAATGTAACACTTTCTAAAATAACATATTCCAAGATAAATTTTAACATTACCCTTTATGATTCTTATATTATTACACAAATTATTGGCAATTATGAATACACACTTATAATTGTTAAGATATTGTAAAAAAATTAAAAGAATTTAATATATTAGAAAAAAAATATTTTAAAAAATATTTCAAAAATATTGATAAATGTTCGAATAAAATTAAATCACCTCGTTCTCAAAATATATAAGTGGCTTGATAACGGACAAATACGCCACGACTGTGACACAGACGAATACTTCCAAAGGGATCTAAGAAAAAGGAAAAACAAATTTTATTTACATTTACTCAGAGTTTACGGGCTAAAAATAATATTTGTAAAACAATTTCTTCTCATTTTTATGTGAAATTTAATTTAAAATATTTTTTTTTAAATTATTTCAGAGAATTGATTAATCACAAGAATAAAAATAATTTTTACAAATATTTGTTTTTAAAAAGTAAAATTTCTTTTCTCAACTCGTTTAAATGATATAATTTATGTTTATGATAATAATCTTCATCTATTAGAAATATATTTAAAGGCCGCTTTTATAAAGGTTGGTAGTTTCAATTTTTAAATATCCGTTTTCATATATAAATAAAATATTTAGAAACAAATACATTATTAAGAATACTATTTAGTAGTTAAATTTTATAAATATCTCTTTATAAATATATTTAGAAGTGACTTTTATATTGGGGCAATGACCGTCTGCGCGAGCTTGAACGCGCTCAAAGACGAGCCTTAACGCTCGTGTTAAGGAACGCGCAGCTTACCGCTCAGCGGTATTTAAGTAAATAAAACCACCTCACCTGATAAAATTATAAATTGGCGAAGGGGAGTACTCCTCCGATCAGTCTAATCTTCGCAGAGAGTCGGAACAACGGCACCGCGGTCGTGGTTTCCAAAGAAAATATCGTCACCTAGCGCTCGAAGGAACAGCACAAAATTTACGGTTTTGAACGGAAGTGGAGATATCCGCACTGTCGATAACTGATGGCACCGATGGCTCTCTCCCTCTTTTATACTATTTAAATGCCGCTGTCAGCAAACTTAAGAGCGCGATATTATGCGTCATCCACAGGTGTGCGTAAAATGATAAATATTATTATCTATTTATTTTTTAAAAATATCTATAATAATCATAAAAAATAAACAAATGAATTTCTAATTTTGCGATGAAGCAATTTTTTCCATAAAAAATGTGCGTTATAAACATAATCTCTATCTCTGGATATTTTTAAATAATTTCTTTAAAAACGTAATCCTATTAAAGCCGAATTAGAGAGAACGGTAGGTCACCCAGCAATCCGGCTGGCTGTTGGTTCATTTCCCGAAGTGTCCTCATTATTGCTTCTATTTCTCTCATTCTCTTTCTCGAATAATCTATTATTTCGCAACACTACTAGCCAGTGGACTCAAGTTCGATCGATCGATCGACGGCATAGAACTGTTTTTGATCGTAAATTTGTTGCAAGTGAAAACACGTGCTCAACAAAATTGAAAATAAAAGATGCGAACAAATGTTAAAAAGGTAAACTGAAAAAAATTGCTAAATCACCCAATCATAGGGCCGGCTAGCTAGCTAGCTAAGCATTTCACTCACCATTTTCATCAACGGTGTGAGATTAGAAATAAAAAAAGATGAAAAACCAACACTTTTCCAAGTTATTCGAACAAAACGTTAACAAATAGGTAATAAAAAACCAGCGAATAAATTATGATTTCTTTTTAAAAAATATTATTTATATAAATAACAAAATTCAAATTAGCGGAGAAGTTTTACACTGATCGATTTTGCTATTCCGAGAAACCAGATTTGGCGCGTAGCGATTAAGTTTATAGGTACCTCTTCTCGTCAACTGCACCCATATAACGGAAGATATCACTAAAACTAATGCTAGGACGCCGAGTAAACCTAATAATATTATAATAATGTAATCTCGAAACGAAGTACCGCTTTCGTCTTCTTCTTGTTCTCCTTCGATTACTACTGTTGAATTTTTGTAACAGAAAATATGATCGCATATCCCAAATATGTAAAATCCGCAATACTTTATCTTTTCCGAATTGTACGGAATCACGATTTTATCCTCTTCCGAGTGGGTCGATAGGTTGAGAGCTTCGTTATTGTTTTTAAAATTTAACGACGTAGACGCGTTCGTTTTGGTCGTATTGGAAGTAAATTGGAAAACCACATTTAAGGAATGAGAATTTTTTTCAAGATCGTACTTTAAAATAATAATATTCTCATACAAAAAAGAATGTTCGAAAAAAAAATTGTCCTCGGTTAAGAGTTGAACGTCCTTCGGAAAAGTTACTCTTTTGCCAGTGAACGAATAAAGATCGTCATTTTTGCATATTTCTCCTAGTTTGACGGAATGTAGTATAATAAAAAGGTCGTCTAAATCTTGGCAATATTTGGATGTCGAAAAATATAATGTTGAGTTTTGCGTATAATTGAAGAAAAAGTATTCGTTTCCATGTTGTAAAGCGACGCAGTATACATCTTTCGCGAGAATATCGCTACTCCAATCGCTGGTAGACTCAGTAGCTCGCGATAGAAAAAAAATGAGAGCCAAAACGAGCGGATTGAAGAATCCCATCTTTTCGCCGGAATACGCAAAAACTGAACTAAAATTGTTACGCGAGCTGATTTTATTTAAAGGTGTTAACGTTAAACGGAATTTTAATTTATCGTTTAGATAAAAAATAATAACAAAAAAACTACTTAAACTTTCTTCACTTCAACGAGAAATGCGATTAATGTCTTTTTTATTATTTTATTAGAATAAAAGTTACAGCCGAAAGCAAAATTGAATGAGACATGAGTTAAATAGTCAATTTTACTTGGCTTCTGCTAGTCTATTGATTCTCATCAGTCCGATTCACGAATAATCCAGGAAGCAAAATTGATGAAATGAGTTACAACTATCGACTTCTCGGCTTCGGCTAAGTCTAACTCATTCTCTTCGGACGATGTCTCTCTTTGTAATGAAATCCATGTGCCGTTGTTTATAATTTAATGTCATGACTGCAGCCCTTACTTCACTACCTGGAAAATATTTCTTCTTAAAAATGTAATTTATGTAACCTTTTTTTGAAAAAATAAATATTTATTTTATATCGTGGATAGGCAATTTTGGTGGCTATAGAGTAATCAAAATCAGCTACTTGGAATTCCCAAGAGATTGAAAGTGCAATTCGTAATTCAGCACCACAGTATTTATAATTTTAACCTGCTAAGTCTTACAGTTTTGAATATATAAACATGGCTGCACACAGCGTTTTTGGTATAATTCCCAGGAATTTAATTTGAATATTCTAAATAAATACAATCGAAAATTTGCATTTTAGGTACTCCTCATAAGTTTAAGGGGGTAGAGGGGGTTCCTGGGAAAAGTTTCAAAATTTCCGGAAAAAAAACCCTAAGTGTTCCCCTTTTGCGTAAGGTGATGGAACAAAAAACCGTTCCCTTTATTATGGCTTTTTGCAAAAAAAATTTAAATTGATTGT
>JABUQX010070542.1:0-15000 GCA_015478945.1 Trachelipus rathkii | reverse complement strand
GCCAATACTGGCCAATACCAATACCAAATACTTTGGCACATCCCTACTACTAAGTATTAATTAGGGATGGGCCAGATATCCGGCAACTATCTGGTCTCCGGCCAAGTTTTTGACTATCCAGTATGCGGCCCGATAACCGGATAATTACTTTCCTAGTTGGTTCTTCCTCATTGGGGAAAATATTCAAAATTAGTTGAAAAAAAAAAAAAAAAAAAATATATATATATATATATATTATATATATTATATATATATATATATATATATATATATATATATATATATATATATATATATATATATATATTTATATATATTATACTTGTTTAGACTTTCGATGTTAGGTACCAATGTTATATTATTTTATTCATCATTTATGTTTACTGTACAATAAATTTTATCTGAAATTTGGTGGCGACACGTTTCAGAAATTATATTCATTATAACTTAAGTTTAAGAAAACTTGTATAAAAGAAAAATAATAAAAATATTGTTGAATTTCAAACTTTTATTCTGCATTTAAACTTTCAGTTTTTGTTAATTATTACTTATTTACAATAAACTTCAATTATATTGTAACTCTACAGCAAAAGTTTTTTTTATTTGTATTATTGAATTAGGATTTTTGAAAGTTTTTGTTTAAATGCTTCCTAGCATACTGAAAAATAGTTCGAACTTCAAAAGATAACGCGAAATTAAATCGAGAGGCATCGGTTCCCTTAATCGAAAAGAAAGAAATGAGAAATATTAATTTCAAATAGACAGATTTCAAAATTCTTAAAAGTTTCGAATTTGCAAATATTATAACAATTCCTTGAGTGTGATAGTTTGTTCAGCTCATATATATATATATATATATATAATATAGTATATAACACGTAAGACGCGCAAGAAAGTATATATAGTATATAGTATAAATATGAATATATATATATATTATTATATAAATATAATATATATAAATATATATATAATATATATATATATTATATTTTTTTTTTTTGTTTACAGTTAGAGCTCCGACTCACCGGCCGAGCCCTCACAGAGGGCAGAATAAACGGAAAACCCACACCCAACCCCCAGGCCTAAGGCAATCTCTCAGGTGAGCGCAGGCGTGGGCTTTAAAGAGAGGAAAATTAAATACAGTTAAGAAAACAAGGGAAGGCAAAGAGTCCACAAAACAGAAGTAGCTGGAAAGAAAAAGGCACCACAACGAACAAGTCATGGGGTTCATCAATACTCACGCAAATCATGACGAGAGCATTGGCACCCCTTGTATGCAGGACGACGCAATGGAGAGTGAAATACGAGATCGCCCAACATTGCGCCATGAGCATCATACCGTTGTAAAGGAACCTAATAGAAAAGAGATAGTGCGCCAGTGTCACGTCGCAGAGATAGAGGGTCAAGAGAGTATGAAAGTAGGGGGTATATATTATATAGTATATATATATAATATATATATATATATATATATATATATATATATATATATAATATAATATAAGTATATATATATATATATATATATATATAATATATACTATAATATATATTATAATATATTAAATAATAAATATTATATTATTATATATATATATATAATATATATATGCAGAGATAGCACCCAAAACTCATTACAATATAAATATAGATTCAAACTAGACAATGTCATCTCCCCCACTTGCACCAGATGTAACAATTCTTCAAGATACAATTAGAGACCTCCTTCTGGGGTGCTCTGCTCTTGACGCCCCCCGTGCCGACTTCTCACCTCGACCATAAGATGGAAACCGCCCGGGTGCGGCAGCCGGCTTCCTGGAAGCAGTGTGCTCCATTTAAGGTGGGCCAGGGGCAGAAATAATAATAGTATATATATAATATAGTTATATATATATATATATACTATATATTATAAATTATAACTATAATATTAAAATAAAATAATATAAGTAGTATATATATAATAAAAATTATAAATATATAAAAAAATATATATTTATATATATATATAATATATATATAATTATATATATATATTAAAATAAATATATATATATAATTATATATATATATATATTATATATATATATATATAAATATATATATATATATATATATATATATATATATAGTATATATATATATATATATAATATATATATATATATATATATAATAATATTATATATAATATATATATACTGCAAATATTCTTTTAGGTTTTAAATAATGGTTGTGTATGTATATAAAAGTCTCTTGTATTGCTAATGAGGGCGAATAAATCGCTTTCGGATTACAATTACAGGGTGGATTACCGAGTTACTTGTGGTACCGTAGATGGGAAGACAGTAAATTAAGTGGGGGTGTATTAGTGCATAGTATATTTTTTTAAGAATGAAAAGAGGTACAATATTTTTTAATTTTATTAGCATATACAAGTATCTCGACAGTCTGCTAACTAGGTTGTTAATATGTTCCTTAAATGTCAGCTTTCATCGATTGTTATTTCTCAGTATTTTACAATTTGTAGCCCTATCCAGTTCTACATTGTTTAATTTTAATATTAAATCGTTAAATGGTTTGTTGCTAAAAAAAAAAATGTAAGATGGTTTTATTTAAATTTACTAAAACATAGCTTATTAGCATTCTATCCAATTTTCATTATTTTGTTAATATGCTCTACTGCTTACGAGATAGAGACTCGGCATCTTTGTCATTTATTAATATGGAGGATCGTCAGCAAAAGAGACTGAAAAGCGTCATGAGAGTTGAACAGATCTTTATATAGTAAGTAAAAATAGAAACGGTCCAAGAATTGCAGCCCTGGGGTACGCCGGTTTGATTGTTTGAAGTGTGACTGAAATAGTTTCATTGTTTTACGTATTGAGTCTCTCCTTTAGGTAGCTTTTAAAACCATTAGTTAAGTTTGTCCCTTCAAAAGGCCCATTTTGTCCATTTTACTTAGTATATGTCATGATCAATATGTCAAAAGCTTTTTATGAAATCTAATAATAATAGCAGGCAGGAGTCTTTCTATTTTCATATATTTCTGTTACATATCAGATATTTATTCGGATTTAAGCAAATACCACTTATCTATTTGATTACAACTCTACGACCATCTCACTCATCGTCATATCAATACTTTTGATTCCAATTCAGAAGTCGTTACCACCAACACCATAAATAATTACTATAACTACCTAGCCATATAACACGGCTTCCCTATTAATCGCTAACATACGCCGTGCAAATCCATAAAACTAATACCAATTTATTTCTTCTTCTCCCCATTTTCTCAAGTCATTTGTTTCAATGTAAAGATCTTGATCCCCACATCCTCTACCACTCCTAAAACGCACCTTGTTCTTCACCAATCTATCCTTCAGTCACTCGACCACACTTCTCGCTTTCGACTAAATACCAGCATATATCCTTCCTTACAACACTCAAACTAATTCCCTTATAATTCCTACCAGTTCCCCTTATCCTCTCTTACCCCTATATATAAGGGGTATTATTACTGCTCTTCTCCCAATCCCTCGGAACCTATACCCTCCATTAAAACTTATTTATATACAACGCAACTTCCAACCATCCAATCAATCACCATTTTTCGCATCCCGATTCTTGATCATTTATCAGTTAATTTCATCCATACCTGCAGATCTTACCATTCTTCAACTTTTTCTCACTCTACCCATTACCTCCTCCTTGCTAATGACCTCATTCCCCAAAATACCTATATTCCTTACTGCACCATCAAACCCCAAATCCACTCACTATCACCTCTCATTTACTGTATTATTATACAAGATTGTCTCGAAAGTGTTTCTTTCCACACATCCCTCACATCCATTTCATCAGTTACAAAAAGCCACCATCCCTATTCATTTATTCTAAGCAGATTCCCCTTATATCTCATTCTTAATCTTTCCGCGCTTCCTTCCAGAAAAGCTTCCTATTCCCTTTTAAGTTCCCCATTCATTCTCCTTCAAAACTGTTCATTTATTCTCTTCTTTTCCCTAACGTATGCACCCTTTTAGTATTTTCTTTTTCCTTCCTTATCACTTCCAAACATCTTTCTGAAAACTTCATCATTGGCTTTTAGAATTCAACCACGCTTTTTTTACATTTAAACCGCTTTGTATCACCTCCTTCATTCCACCACCACTTGATAACATTCTTACTTCCTACTTTAGCAATCCACATACTTCCTTACACTGCTACAACTGCTTCCTTCATTGCCTCCCAGATTGTTCATTCAATTTGTTTTCACAGTCAACTGATTTACTTGCGAGTGCCCTTAGATACTTATCCTTATTACCTTGTTCACTAAACTTCTCACTCTTAATTCTATCCACTTCCTTCCGTATCACCTTCCTCTCCATCCAAGCCCCCACTAACTTAATTTTACATAGAACAATAATGTTAATAATAATATAATAAGTTAATAATAATTAATAATAATAACAATAATAAATAATAATAATAATTAATAATAATAATAATAATAATAAAATAATAATAAAAATAATAATAAAAATAATAATAATAATAAAAAATAAATAAAAAAATAAAACAAAGATAAAAGATAAAAAAGATAAAGATAAAGATAAAAAATAATAATAATAATAAAAATAATTTATTAATATAATAATAATAATAATAATAATAATAATAATTAAAATTCATAATAATTCATAATAATCATAATAATCATTAATAATCATAATAATAATAATAATAATAATAATAATAATAATAATAGTAATAATAATAATAATTAATAATAATAAATAATTTTAACATAATAATAATAAAATTAATAATAGTAAATAAAAATAATAATAATAAAAAATAATAATAAAAATAATAATAATAATAATAATAATAATAATAATAATAATAATAATAATAATAATAATAATAATAATAAATAATAATAATAATAATAATAAATAAATTTTATATCAGTTCTGATATAATGTGAGATTTTCAAGCCTTTTCCAATTTCCTAAAGGCATCAACCGCTACATGATTGATCTTTTTAAGGACTATTCTAGAGTAGAAAAGAACAACTGCTTTCTGAATTTTTAATCTAATTTTCGCCTGGCCACCTCAGGCATCATAAGAGACTAGTTCTAGACTAATTTAACAAATGATGAAACAAAATAAATGTTATTTAAATTTTACAAAATATAAATGTGAAGTAAAAAATTCCTAAAGTTTATAACTAACGTTAAATCCAAGATCCTTAAGTAATAATTTATCAATAGAGAAATCTAACTAGCCTAACCTAAAAATGTTTCAAAAAAATTTCCATTTCATTATACTTGATTGATGTTGATAATTGGCTTGTGCTTTTTATTAAGAGCGACACTCAGCAAGCCTCAATTCAAAAAAAATTTCCTGCTCGGTGTGGTAGTATGTTGAAATTAGAAATGTCAAGATTGGGTTTAGGGGTTCCGTGATCGCTTTTCAAGTGTTTAAAGATCTTACTGGGCCTGTATCTATGTTGTGTGACACGAAGTTTGAGAGAATTAGTAGTATACCCAATGTAAGAGGCAATACTTTTTTGAACATTTTTTTAGGTTTGGCTAGTTAGAATCTCTCTATTGAAAAAATATACCACATTGAGGATCTTAGATTTAACTTTGTTTTTGTCAGTTTTTAATTTTTTGGTTCCCAATGAAATATTTAAATAATTTAAATAACACCTTATTTTGTTTTCATTCATGTTGTTAAATTAGTCTAGAACTCGTTTCTGATGATGCCTGAAGTGGCCAGGCGAAAATATTAGATTAAAGTTCAGAAAGCAGTTCTTTTCTACTCTAGAATATTATTATCCATTGAGAGGAGGAGCGTTTAGGAAATTTGGAAAAAAAAATTGCAAATCTAACAATAATAATAATAAGTAATAATAATAATAATAATAATAATAATAATAATAATAATAATAATAAATAATAATAATAATAATAATAATAATAATAATAATAATAATAATAATAATAAAAATTAATTAAAAATAAAATAAAAATAATAATAATAATAATAATAATAATAATAATAATTAATAATTTCTCTTTTCTGCAAAAACTTGATTAATTTTAAATTAATATCATTCAAGCTTTAGTATTTTATTAATTTAATTTTTTATGTAATTTTAAATTTTAATAAGTATCCTCAAAACATTGATTTTAAAAAATTTTTAATTATGCGAGAACATGAGACAGACTTTACAAAATTCATAGCACTTTAAATTGTACAGTTCTTAAATTATGAATACCAGAAACAATCTTTTTCAGTTTCTGGGTAATATTTTCTCACTTAAATCGACAAATAAGCAGCAAAAATTGACAATTACGAATTGAGAAAAAAAATATGCCAATTTTGCTGATGACGATGACGATTAATTCGTCCATCACTAATAATATATTATAATAATATATATAATATATATATATATATATATAATATAATCATATAATATAATATATAATATATATATATATATATACTATCATATATATAGTATATATATTATATATATATATATATATATATATATATATAAAATATATATATATATATATATATATATATATAATATATATATATATATTATATATATATATATATATATATATATATATATATATATATATTATATAATATATATATATATATATATATATATATATATTATATATTTAAGTAAAATATATATATATATATATTATATTATATTATAATATTTATATATATCTAAGTATATATATATATAATTAATATATATATATTATATAATATATAGCGCTGATGGTGGCTTGGCCATATCTTCGTCTTATAACATCAATCCAGTTTCTAGAATCCGGGAATCTTAATTTTAGGATAAAAAGTAGCACCAAGGCTTTGGACAGCATAGGAAAATCTTTAATGTTACAATTCACAACGTTTCGGAAACAACATAGTTTCCATCATCAGGCTATAGAAACAAATAATAAAACGCAATAAATACAGGGTAGAGAAAAAGTACCAGCTTACTAAAGCTTCTAAATAATATGTCGTTAAGTATTAACGAAACAAAAAATAAATTAAGGAGTTAAATTTCTACTCAGCATTAATGATGACATTATTAATTCTCCTTGAACAATTAACAATAACAGACTAAGTTAAATACTCAAATTTCAAAGAAGTACATTAATAATCAAAACATATAATTAACAGAAACATTATGACTGCACGTAATAATTTTATACAGGCTTCTTAATGATTTTTTTAATTATTGGCAAAATATAGAAACTTACTTAAATTACGATAATGGTGGTGATTAGAATACAGTAATATGCAACTTTCTCCTTCCTTGCTTCATGTCACGTAAGGTTACACTAGTTGGAGTTTAAAAGGACCACTGTCACTGTTTAACGAAGGTTTAATTTCTGTGATGTAAAGCGATTCAGCAATGTGCAGGTTGGTTTGAGAGCTACTTTGTAACAGTATTGAAAAATTAGTATGATTAAAAGGGTGATCATATATATGTGAATGATCTCGTATAGCTGAGTGCGAAGGACAGTTAAGGAGAGAATTTGTATGTGTAGAGACACCTCTATGCTTGTTGGTTCTGACAGAAAGTTGACGTAGAGTACTGCCAACGTAAGCAACATTACAGTTGCCACAAATAAATTTATAAACGACAGAAGAGCGCAGTGCATTGGGGATATTGTCTTTGTGGTTGCAAAAGGAGGCAATTTTATGAGAAGAGTTAAAAATCAATTTAATATCAAGTTGAGGAAAACAGTTAGATAAGATATACGAAAGGTCTTTACGAAGTTTGATGTGGATGTGTTCATAAAAGGGTAAGGAGAGATACAATTTTAGTTTAGGAGCCGAGATAATAGGAGGGAGAGGGTCGAAATTAGAAGATAGAAATTTATTAATATATTTATAAACAAGAGAATGGGGATAGAAGTTTGATTCAAAATAACCTAGTAGAAAATTAAATTCTTTGTGCATTAAAGTGTAAGAGGATGTTAAATGGAAGGCTCTGTATAATAAAGTTTTTATACTATTGCATTTGAATGACAAAGGTATATGGCTAAAGAAATTAAGGCCTAAGCCCGTGAAAGTCTTTTTTCTGTAAATTGATGTCGAAAAATTTGTTGTAGTTTTTTTAATTAGCAAATCCAAAAAAGGCAAAGAGTCATTGCTTTCATCTTCATGTGTAAAATTAATGTTAGGTAGCTGTGAATTCATATAGGAAAAAAATTCTGGATTTTATTTTTATCTGTAAATAGTAAAAACGTATCGTCCATATACCTTCTGTAGAAGGATGGTTTAAATGAGGGGGGACAATTATTTAACCATTTTTTTCATGATAAATGAGATAGGCATTGGCTAGAAGAGCACTTAAAGGAGAACCCATTGCTAGTGAGTCAGTTTGTTCATAGAGGGCGTTATTAAAAAGGAAATAAGTATCTTGAGTGGCTAATTGTAATAGGATTCTAAATTCTTTCTTATCAAAACCATGAAAGAGAGAGACTGAATTAAAGATACTGTTCAACAAAATATCTATGGCATCGGAAATCGGAATATTTGTATAAAGAGACTCTATATCGAAACTAGTCATGAAGAAAGTGTGCAAATTAATACTAGATAGCCAGTCTTTAAAATGATATGAATTCTTTATAGTGTATTCATTTGTGGAAAAAGGAGATAATAAAGGAACCAAAAATTTTGCAAGTTTATAATTATGTGTATTAAAAGCCGAAAGGATAGGTCTAATTGGAATGTTGTCCTTGTGAACTTTAGGGAGTCCATATAAAATGCCAGGGGATGAGCCTCGGGCATAAATATCGTTGAATGTAGATTTAGTTATTTTTTCTGCTTTTTGGAGCTTTCTTAGGAAACGATTAACTTTATCTTCTAAGGTAAGGGATAGATTAATGGGGTTTTGTTGGTAACAAGATGAAACTTAGTATTGTCCGATAAGATGTGATTTACTTTATCAATATAATCAGATTTATTCATGAGAACAACTCCTAAACCCTTGTCTGGTCTACAAATTATAATGGAATTATCCTGTTTAATAGCTTTTAGAGTAGTAAAATCTGATTTCGAAATCAAGAAAGAAAATTTTTTTGAAGAATTGAATCTATAGAAATGTCTGGAAGCAACTTGTTTAAGTTTAAGGGTGAAAGTTTTAAAATCCATGTTTAATGGATCGTAATTTTTTAATGAATGAAGCATATATAGTTAAATAATTGTCCTCCCCCACTCATTTAAACCATTTCTACATGAAGGATATGACGAAAAACATTAAAACCTAGGTCGACACATATTAACAGACAATGCTAAGTTTCATCTTGTTACCAACAAAAACCCCATTAATCTATCCCTTACCTTAGAAGATAAAGTTAATCGTTTCCTAAGAAAGCTCCAAAAAGCAGAAAAAATAACTAAATCTACATTCAACGATATTTATGCCCGAGGCTCATCCCCTGGCATTCTATATGGACTCCCTAAAGTTCACAAGGACAATATTCCAATTAGACCTATCCTTTCGGCTTTTAATACACAATTATAAACTTGCAAAATTTTTGGTTCCTTTATTATCTCCTTTTTCCACAAATGAATACACTATAAAGAATTCATATCATTTTAAAAACTGGCTATCTAGTATTAATTTTCACACTTTCTTCATAACTAGTTTCGATATAGAGTCTCTTTATACAAATATTCCGATTTCCGATGCCATAGATATTTTGTTGAACAGTATCTTTAATTCAGTCTCTCTCTTTCATGGTTTTGATAAGAAAGAATTTAGAATCCTATTACAATTAGCCACTCAAGATACTTATTTCCTTTTTAATAACGCCCTCTATGAACAAACTGACTCACTAGCAATGGGTTCTCCTTTAAGTGCTCTTCTAGCCAATGCCTATCTCATTTATCATGAAAAAAATGGTTAAATAATTGTCCCCCCTCATTTAAACCATCCTTCTACAGAAGGTATATGGACGATACGTTTTTACTATTTACAGATAAAAATAAAATCCCAGAGTTTTTTTCCTATATGAATTCACAGCTACCTAACATTAATTTTACACATGAAGATGAAAGCAATGACTCTTTGCCTTTTTTGGATTTGCTAATTAAAAAAACTACAACAAATTTTTCGACATCAATTTACAGAAAAAAGACTTTCACGGGCTTAGGCCTTAATTTCTTTAGCCATATACCTTTGTCATTCAAATGCAATAGTATAAAAACTTTATTATACAGAGCCTTCCATTTAACATCCTCTTACACTTTAATGCACAAAGAATTTAATTTTCTACTAGGTTATTTTGAATCAAACTTCTATCCCCATTCTCTTGTTTATAAATATATTAATAAATTTCTATCTTCTAATTTCGACCCTCCCCCTCCTATTATCTCGGCTCCTAAACTAAAATTGTATCTCTCCTTACCCTTTTATGAACACATCCACATCAAACTTCGTAAAGACCTTTCGTATATCTTATCTAACTGTTTTCCTCAACTTGATATTAAATTGATTTTTAACTGTTCTCATAAAATTGCCTCCTTTTGCAACCACAAAGACAATATCCCCAATGCACTGCGCTCTTCTGTCGTTTATAAATTTATTTGTGGCAACTGTAATGTTGCTTACGTTGGCAGTACTCTACGTCAACTTTCTGTCAGAACCGACGAGCATAGGGGTGTCTCTACACGCACAAATTCTCTCCTTAACTGTCCTTCGCACTCAGCTATACGTGATCATTCACATACATATGATCACCCTTTTAATCATACTAATTTTTCAATACTGTTACAAAGTAGCTCTCAAACCAACCTGCACATTGCTGAATCGCTTTACATCACAGAAATTAAACCTTCGTTAAACAGTGACAGTGGTCCTTTTAAACTCCAACTAGTGTAACCTTACGTGACATGAAGCAAGGAAGGAGAAAGTTGCATATTACTGTATTCTAATCACCACCATTATCGTAATTTAAGTAAGTTTCTATATTTTGCCAATAATTAAAAAATCATTAAGTTACCCCTTTTGTATGATATATTGTTTTGTTCAGTAATGTACTGTTAATTATGTTTTGATTTTTAATATAGGTCTGTGAAATTCGAGTATTTAACTTAGTCTGTTATTGTTAATTGTTCAAGGAGAATTAATAATGTCATCATTAATGCTGAGTAGAAATTTAACTCCTTAATTTATTTTTTGTTTCGTTAATACTTAACGACATATTATTTAGAAGCTTTAGTAAGCTGGTACTTTTTCTCTACCCTGTATTTATTGCGTTTTATTATTTGTTTCTAGCCTGATGATGGAAACTATGTTGTTTCCGAAACGTTGTGAATTGTAACATTAAAGATTTTCCTATGCTGTCCAAAGCCCTGTGCTACACCTATCTTAAATTAAGAATACCTAGATCAAGAAACTGGATTTGATGAATAATCATGTATATATTATGATAATATATAAAATAATATATAGTATATATATATAATAATATAAGTTAGTATAATATACACATATATAATAAATATATACTCAGTAATCATATATATATATATATATATATATATATATATATAAGTATATATATTATAATATCGTATATATATATATATATATATATAAAAACATATTTATATATAATATATATATATATATATATATAATAAATATAATATATATATATATAGTATATATATTATTATATATATATATATATATATATATATAATATATATATAATATTAAACGTAGTAGTTGTGAAGCAAAAATTGGTAATAAGAAGGAAAAATATTTGATATTAGAGAAAGATTTTATAATTTGCTACTCACCAAAGTGAAGGGTCTTTATTAGTAAAATAATAATCGGAAGTTCCATGAGGATTATCCTGAGGCAAATCAAGTTGTTGAAATAAAGGAAACAACACCTGAATTCCTCCCATACTATTATTGTACTATGTATACTATGTGTAACACAACGGCTTTCACATCCTGTTCAAAATAGATAAAGATTTATTAGGTGTACTCTTTGATGAATAACACATGGTAAAACGTAAATCTAATTTTTACCTGAAGCAAGTGCATGTGGATTATGGGACGAAAAAAGAAGAGTTGCCCTTTGGGGAACATTGAAGGCACAGCTGAGAGTCTGTTGCCACTGGATTGTACATGAAAACAATACAGCCAGCTAGTTTTCCATCATAAAGAACCTTACCAAATAAAATTCAGAACATATTATAATATTCTATGAAAAGTAAAATAAATTTAAATAATTCTATTACATAAATTGACAATTATTTAAGTAACTTAATTACAGAAATTAATTACCCGCCGGTGATTCTCTGGTAGCTGAAGGTGACATTCATTATCAAAACGAAACTGGCTCTGAAAATTCAAATATATATATATATATATATAATATATATATATATATATATATATATATATATATATATATATATATATATATATATATATATATATATATATATAATATATATATATATATATATATATATATATATATATATATATATAGTCATATATATATATATATCTATATATATATATATAGCAACCTTATATATATATATATATATATATATATATCTATAAAAATATATAAATAAAAATAAATATATATATATATATATATATATATATATATATATATATATATATAATCCACAGATTCAGACAGCTTTCACGCAGAATGGATGAGGGCTATGAAGGTCTGGATGAGGGCCCCAAAGGGCGAGACGAATCGCTACCTGAATAGACTCAGGAGTCTGAACAAACCCCCCCCCATGTGAATGCAATTCGTATGGTTGCCAAAGAAGGAAGCTCACACTCCTCTGGCGATAGAAAAAGAAGTTGAGGCCCATCACTCAACTTTCCTATAGGGGGGGACTCTCAACTCAAAGAAAATATCAAAAAATTATTTGTTAACTTTACCTAAACTATTTGTATCTCATATGCTCAACCCCTGTAAACCAGTTATTTATCTGTTTCATGTTGCACCTCTTCTTTTAACAAATTATAAACAATTTATAGTAAAATTAATCACTATAATAAAATTCATGTATAGCAACATATATATGAAGATGCATGGGTTCCGCCCTGCAAAATAACTCGCATTGCTCTCATGCCCAGCATCTGGTATTTGCGTGGCGATTTATGTCCGTTCCGCTATCCTCCTCCAGTAAAGCTGAATTACCACGGACCTACCCAGGTCGCCTGCGCATCAAGACCTCCAAGGTCACCCACATATTCCCCTAAGGATCTTTACCTCCATGCACTCTGATAATGAAAATATTCTAATCCATATCGCTCTCACCATCATTAAACAATCTGGCGATGTAAACCCTAACCCTGGACCAATAAAATATACCTGTCCCATCTGCAACAAACTCGCAACAGAAATCCTGCCATCTATAAAATGTTTCCACTGCAAAAGATGGATCCATAAAAACAAATGTTCCCCTTTTGCAGTACTGTCCCATCAAAACCACACATGGGCTTGCTTCATTTGCAACCCCCTTACAACTTCCCCACCACCAAATAACTTGAACAATAAGAACTTAACAATAAAAATCCTTCAAATCAATATAAATGGCCTAAACAACAAACACTCAGAAATTCTTGCTTTCTTCTACAAACACAACATTGACATAGCCTTGATATAGGAAGCCCATACTCCACAAAATACCCCAATAACACCACTCTATAGATACAACTCCATTTACTCAAACACACTCCCACAAAACCACACCCTATTAACTAATTAAAAACAACCTATCCTACCATAACACTACACTAGAAACGACTAATTTATTAAATAACCCTATCCTTAACATTCAATCATTTACCATTCTCTTCAACAATATATCTCATAACATATTAAACATATACATCCCCCACCCCACATCTCAACATTGCCCAAACAACTACAAACCTAACCTAAATCCTATCAATACATTCAACAACCTGATAATAGGAGGCTACTTCAACGCCTATCACACAGCCTGGTACAGTGAACATCTCACAGATAACCGAGGAATTCACATACTAGATGAACTTGATACCTTAAATATCCTAAATTACAAAAACCTCCCCACCCGAATCCCATCACAAGCTAACCAATCACAAACATCCCCAGACATCACTTTCTCCTGTCCCTCTCTCTTCACCAACATAACATGGAACACAGAAATAGACCTCCCATCAGGCCACGTCCCAATAATAATAATCACATATGCAACAACAAAAATACCCAACCCCAAAATTATTACAACTTTCACAAACTACAAAAAGGCAAATTGGCAAAAATTCACCCAATACATAGAAACTCGCCTTCCCCTAATAGAAATCAACAACTCCCTCTCCCTACATAAGGCCATAGACAAACTCACCAGAGTTATACAGAAAGCCAAAGGGCCATAGAAATCACCAACTCCTCGTTAACACCCAAAATCTGCAACCTGATAAAACAAAGGAACATCATTAGACATCAAAAAATTAACTCTCAAAACACACAAATTTCCAATCTCATCTCCACCCACAAGGCAGAAAAATTCAAAAAAACACCTAAATGACAACATGGGGAAGCCTGAAGAAAAAAGAACATGGCAGGTAGTGAAACGTCTCCACAACTCCCAAAACAACCCCCCACCCACAAACGAAGCATTAAGAGGCCAAAATAACTCTCTCCCTCCCCCTAACAACACTGCAAAATCCTTGTACAACACTACTCCAAAATCTCCAACTAACCAACTCACCCAAATAATAGAAAAATATGCAACCTCAAAAAAACGAAATTAGAAATTAATCCCAACCCCCTTTTCACTACATCAGAAATTACCTCACTTATCAAAACCTTAAAAAACTCCCCAGCAGCTGGCCCAGACAACATTTCAAACCTTCACATTAAACACCTTGGACCAACTGCTATCTCAT
>JABUQX010070541.1:30000-33215 GCA_015478945.1 Trachelipus rathkii | reverse complement strand
GGCTATAATGCTGTTTATTAAATTCCCCAGTTCTTCTCCAACACTATTCTAAACAAACAACAATCGAATTACTCCTGGCCCTTCTACCCATAGGTTTGTTCCATCTCCCAAATGTATCTTATCACTCCTCTTAATCTTATTTCTAAAATCTTCGTACACTTTCGCTATATGGTCCAATAAAGCTATTCCTCTATAGTTTCACAATCTCCAGTATCACCTTTTCCCTTATAAATGGAAAAACAACTATTCTCCCATCAACCGGGAAACTACACTCTCCTCCAACATTAATAAAAATCAACTATATCTTCTTCAATTCTTCTTCCTCTTCCCTTATTCTACTCTATCGCAATTCCATCTCGCCTGGCGCTTTTCCTTTCTCATTGACAAACCTCCTCAATTCTCCATCGTTATCGGATTCCAACCCCTCCAATCTCCTCTCCACATATTCCTCTCTTCCATTGCCTCCCCTCTCTACATTAGGAGTCTCCAAAATATTCAGTTCCACCTCTTCACTTTACCTTTCAACATGCTGTAAAGTACCTCATCTTTATTTTGAACATAAACCACACAACACACACACACACACACACACATATATATAATATATATAATATATAATAATATATATATATATATTATATATATATTATATAAAATATATATATTATATATATATATATAGAATCCTTAGTTATTGATTTCAGTAAGACTTCATATATTATTTTAAAATTTTTACACCGTCTTCATTAGATATTAAATAAGGAAGCTTCGGTCATTAATTTCTGACCCTCTTCAACGTTGTTATTTGAAGACTAAATAAATTAATAAATTTTGTAAGATTATGTAAAACAGTTGAAATATGAAAGGTAATTTAAATTTAAGTAAATTTTGCTTTTATATTTTTGAAAAATGGTGTGGTGGTAAGAATGTTGTTAATTGTGGGATTGAACGTATATTCTCCTTTTTGTAAGTTAAAGTTAGGAAGGTTTTGTATGCATAGGGAATCTATGAGTTTACGTTTGGTGGGGTCTAGTACCTTTAAGTGGGCACGTATCTTTTATATTAATGTTGTGATTGAGACTAGATCTATGTGAGGTGAGAGCAGAATTTTGAGAGTCGTATGTAAGATCGTGTTTATGTTGATAGAGTCTTCTGTTGAAATCATTTGTTTCACCGATGTAATATGAGGGGCATTGATGGGATGGGATTTTGTATATGCATTGTGAGATGTTATTTTGTGAGTGAGTTGGAGGTTTGAAGATTCTTTTGAGAGAAGAGGTGTTAGAGGAAGTTAGTCTTATGATGAAGCTAAAGTTTTGAGGATTTGTTTATGTGGTAGGTGAGGAATGGGTAGATAGGTGAGGGAGTGCGTGTTGGTCACGGTGGTAGGGTTGTAGAATTTACTTTTTGGTTTTTTAAGTCAACTTTTGATAATGTAGGTTGGATAAGATAGTTTCTTGAAAGTATTGAAAATGAATTTGATTTCATTATGTAGAAGAGTAGGAGAACAGATACGTAGAGCTCTTTCCTTCCCTTATCAACTCTATCGCAATTCCATCGCCCGGCGCTTTTCCTTTCTTCATTTTTGATAAAGCCTCCTCATATTCTACCATCATTATCGGATTCACCCCTTCCATTTCCTCTCCCACATATTGCTCCTCTTCCACATTCCTCCCCTCTTCTACATTTAGGAGTTCTCCAAAATATTCAGTCCACTTCTCATTTACCTCTTCATGTGCTGTAAGTACCTCCCTTTCTTTTTTTGGTACTACACACACACACACACACATATATATATAAATATTATATATAATATAATATATATTATATATATATATATATATATTATATATAATATAATAAATATATATATATATATATATATATATATATTTATATATAAATATAATATATATATATATACTATATATATATATAATATATATATAATATATATAATAATATATATATTATATAATATATATAAATTATATATATATTATATATATATGTATATATTATATTATATATATATATATAATATATATATATAATATATATATATATATATATATAGATAATTATATATATAATATATATATATATATATAAAATATATATATATATATATATATATATATATATATATATATATATATATATATAATAAATCAAATGTCCCAAATGGTTTTGAGATTTATAGAGTACGAATAGATTGTTGCGAATAAATATAATAATAAATAATAATAATAATAAATAATAATAATAATAATAATAATAATAATAATAATAATAATAATAATAATAATAATAATAATAATAATAAGAGGAGGCCTTAGTTATTGATTTCAGTAAGACTTCATATATTTATTTAAAATTTTTACAGCCGTCTTCATAAGATATTAAATAACGTAAGCTTTCGGTCATTAATTTTCTGGACCCTCTTCAGACGTTGTTATTTGAAGACTAAATAAATTAATAAAATTTTGTAAGATTATGTAAAACAGTTGAAATATGAAAGGTAATTTAAATTTAAGTAAATTTTGCTTTTATATTTTTGAAAAATGGTGTGGTGGTAAGAATGTTGTTAAATATTCTCCTTTTTGTAAGTTAAAGTTAGGAAGGTTTTGTATGCATAGGGAATCTATGAGTTTACGTTTGGTGGGGTCTAGTACATTTAAGATGGAGCACGTATCTTTTATATTAATGTTGTGATTGAGACTAGATCTATGTGAGGTGAGAGCAGAATTTTGAGAGTCGTATGTAAGATCGTGTTTATGTTGATAGAGTCTTCTGTTGAAATCATTTGTTTCACCGATGTAATATGAGGGGCATTGATGGGATGGGATTTTGTATATGCATTGTGAGATGTTATTTTGTAAGTGGGTTGGAGGTTTGAAGATTCTTTTGAGAGAAGAGGTGTTAGAGGAAGTTAGTCTTAATGATGAAGGTAAAGTTTTGAGGATTTGTTTATGTGGTATGTGAGGAATGGGTAGATAGGTGAGGGAGTGCGTGTTGGTCACGGTGGTAGGGTTGTAGAATTTATTTTTTGCTTTTTTAAGTGAACTTTTGATAATGTAGGTTGGATAAGATAGTTTCTTGAAAGTATTGAAAATGAATTTGATTTCATTATGTAGAAGAGTAGGAGAACAGATACTTCTCCTCCTTCCTTTATCAACTCTATCGCAATTCCACCCGGCGCTTTTCCTTTCTTC
>JABUQX010070541.1:20000-22500 GCA_015478945.1 Trachelipus rathkii | reverse complement strand
GCTGAATCAGAATGGCAGAACGGGTTTGATGGAAAGGTGGAAGATAGGTGTGAGGAAAGGTGGAAGATTAGGTGTGATGGAAAGGTGGGGGGGGGGGGGGAAAAAGTTAGGGGTGTGATGAAAGGTGGAAGATAGGTGTGGATGGAAAGGTGGAAATAGGTGTGATGGAAAGGTGGAGATAGTGTGATGGAAAGGTGGAAGATTAGGTGTTGATGGAAAGGTGAAGATATGTGTGATGGAAGGTGGAGATAGGTGTGATGGAAAGGTGGAAGATAGGTGTGATGGAAATGTGGAAGATAGGTGTGATGGAAAGGGTTTTTAATATAGGTGTTGTTGGAAAGGTGGTAGATTTAGAGTGTCATTAAAAGGAATGGTGCAATTTTTTTGTTGTAAGGTGGTAAATAGGTTTTGATGAAAGGTGGAAGATAGGTTGTGATGGAAAAGGAGGTGGAAGATAGGGTGATGGAAAGGTGGAAGATAGGGTGATGGAAAAGGTGGAAGATAGGTGTGAGGCAAAGGTGGAAGATAGGTGTGATGGAAGCCGTGGAAGATAGGTGTTGATGGAAAGGTGGAAAGATAGGTGTGATTGGAAAGGTGGAAAGGTGTGATGGAAAGGTGGAAGAAGGTGTGATGGAAAGGTGTGAAGATTAGGTGTTATGGAAAGGTGGAAGATAGGTGTGTGATGGAAAAGTGGAAGATTAGGTGTGATGGAAAGGTGGTAAGATTAGCGTGTGATGGAAAGGTGGAAGATAGGTGTGATGGAAAGGTGGAAGATAGGTGTGATGGAAAGGTGGAAGAAGGTTTGATGGAAAAGGTGGAAGATAGTGTGATGGAAGGCTGAAATATGTGATGGAAAGGTGGAAGATAGGGTGTGATGGAAGGTGGAAGATAGGTGTTGATGGAAAGGGGAAGATAGGTTGTGATGGAAGGTGGGAAGAAGGTGTGATGGAAAAGGTGGAAGCATAGGATGTGCATGGAAAGGTGGAAGATAGGTTGTGATGGAAAGTGGAAGATAGGTGTGATGGAAGGTGGAAGATAGGTGTTGATGAAGGTGGAAGATAGGTGTGATGGAAAGGTGGAAGATAGGTGTGATGGAAAGGTGAAAGATAGGTGTGATGGAAAGGTGGAAGATGGTGTGGATGGAAAGTGGAAGATAGGTGTGATGAAAGGTGGAAGATAGTGGATGTGAAAGGTGGAGATAGGTTGTGATGGAAGGTGGAAATAGGTTGTGATGAAAGGTGGAAGTACCGCCATGGAAAGCGTGGAGATCCGTATGAATGAAAGTTGGAAGATTAGGTGTGATTATAACAGGGCTGCGGAGTCGTAAAATAAATTTTTCGACTCCGACTCCGACTCCGACTCCTTAAATTCAAATTTGGATTTTCGACTCCGACTCCGACTCCGACTCCACTTAAACAAAAATTTTCGACTCCGACTCCGACTCCGACTCCACTTAAACAAAAATTTTCGACTCCGACTCCGACTCCGACTCCACTTAAACAAAAATTTTCGACTCCGACTCCGACCCCAGCAGTCAAATTCAAAATTTCGACTCTGACTCAGATTAGTGCTTACAGAGTTACAGTAAAACATTTTTTTGTTTCAACAATTTTTTTTTCGCTTGCTTTTGAGAATAAAAAACTATACCACTTTTCCAATGAATCTAATCTCCAAATGCTATACGGTAAAATACCGTAAAGACATAAAGATGCAGGCGCAACACATGACAAACAAATATATTTCAGTTTCGGAAACAAATGTATAACGTAATTATAATGCAAATTATTTTTATTTTTATTATAAAACAGCCATTATAAAATTAACAGTTTAATACTTTCAGTTTCAATAAATAATAATAAAATAATAATTTAATAATAATAATAATAATAATAATAATAATAATAATAATAATAATAATAATAATAATAATAATAATAATAATAATAATAATAATAATAGCATTAAAAGAATCGCTTATGAAATAAAAAACAAAAGAATTTCTGACAAAATTAAAAGAACTGGATTTTATAATATATATATATATATATATATATATATATATATATATATATATATATATATATATATATATATATATATATATATATATATATTATATATAAATATAAAAAAAAAATATATATACATTTACTTATGTGATATTAATAGAATTAAAAGAATCGCTTATGAAATAAAAAAATATATATATATATATATATATATGGATTGCCTAAAATACATAAAAACTCAGAAAATTCACCTTTGAGACCTGTAATATATATGTGCAGAACGGTTACACACGAAATTGCCCAATATCTGAACAGCATTATTCTACCATATCTTAATAACTCTTTCATAGTTAAATCAAATAATGAATCATTATGTAAATTATCAAACTTAAAACTTGAAGCCACTAATATATTCGCCTCACTTGATGTAGAATCTTTGTTCATAAATGTACCGGTTCTTGATACGATTGACATAATAATTAACGAAGTGT
>JABUQX010070540.1:0-15289 GCA_015478945.1 Trachelipus rathkii | reverse complement strand
AGGAGTTTCAGACGAAAAGAAATAATAAATAAAAGAGGAAAAAGAAAAAAAGGATGAAAAAATGGAAAAAGATAAAAAGAAAGACAGTCAGAGATGTGAACTGCAATTAGCATATCCTGCTGAGAAACATTAAGTTATTACACTCACTAATAGATGACGAGCGGTGACCCTCTCTCCCTGAAATAAACCAAACACATCAAAAATTACCAAATGTCAAATATTTAAAATAACAATTGTGGCGTCATTCTCTGGCTTCGTTGATCCAGAGTAACTCAAAAGAGACCAGCTCACTGATAGTATAGTAAGCTTACTAAGATTGCGCCATGTTTAGGTGTAACATAGATAACATATTCACCAGTTCAATATTTAGTTATGGTCTGACAATCGAAGTGTCCATACGCTTTATTCGTGTTTTGAAATCTAGATAAAAATATAATAATAATACTTTAATATATACTTATAATTAATATAATAATAATAATATAATAAATAATAATAATTAGAATAATAATATCTAATATAATAAAATAATAATATGATTTTGGATAATCAATAATGATAATAATATAAATTATATGTTTATTTGGCCTATGCATATTAATATTACTCTGCTATGTTTACACGATCCCTGATGTAAATAAAAACTTGCAATGTAGTCTTTAACGAGTGTAAGCAGGAAACTTTGTTATGAAAATCAGTTCATCGTACGTAAAAGTAATCGTTATTGATTTATGGCACGTTAGTTTTTACCGCATGTATGTAAGAGCTTTAATAATATAGTAAATTTTGTTATACAATTCATTATCATATGATTCTATTTAATAGATTTTCTAGGTTAATGATTAATTTATTGTTATTTTTAATATAAATGTTATTTAACATTGATGTGCTTAGTATTATAAAGTAGGGTAGGTAGAGATTTGCTTTGGCAATGTTAGCTACTTGACTGTGTTAACTTTAAACTTGTTAATATAGCATTTTATCTGCTAGTTATATTAGGTATGTATATTTTTAGTTTAGGTGATATTATAATAGTTTTACAGATGCTAAAACTTTATGTTAGTAATATTCGTTATTTCAGTTGGACAGGTTAGTTAGTTTGTGATTTTTTTTGATATTATTGCATAAGTAAAAATTTTGTTGTAAACCTATTTGTTAGCATATTTATTCGATATCAATATGTTATTAATCTTATGATGTGATAAATATTTTGTTAAGGTGTGTCATTAATTAACTACAGTCCATGATAATTGTTCACTTATATACTATTACCATTGAAATGTTATAGATATGTAGAAAGAAATAGAGAGGATGGTTACGTTTGAGATGTTAGTTTACTTATCGTAGTAATCATGTCTCTCACTTTTGTTAAACCAGTTTATTACATAACTTAATAGCTCTCTGATCAATTATGAACTCTACTGTTTAGTAGTCAAGCGTAATATTATGTAGCCTTATTGATTTAAACTTTAATATGTTTAGCATTATTCGTTGATCAGTATGACAGATCGGTTAGGGTATGATAAATTTGTTAGGTCTTGTTAAGTATTACTGTGTTAATGTTATAAACATAAAAAGAATAAGGATTTAGTAAAAACATATAATGTTTTAATACATTTTATGTTACAATCATACAAAGAACTTATTTTGAATGTTGTGTTATACAAAGAAATTTATTTTTTATTCTATATTATACAAAGAAACTTATTTTTATAGTGTGTTATACAAATACATGCTCAAATATGACGTGAAACAGCAAAGTAATAGGGGGTAGGCGAGGGTATGTTGTTTGCGCTACTGCTTTAGGGTCAATAAAGTACATATTTTTAACAAAATTTAGAAAAAATTTAGTAAAAACAAAAAGTTTTAAAATAAAAATTTAAAATAAATAGCAATTTCTAAATATAAAGATTTATTAAAGTAAAAATTTAAAAATAAATAAAATAAATATTTAAAAATAAGAAAAATAAAACAATAAATGTAGAATAATATCTTAAAATAATAAAAGTATTAAAAAATATATTAATGTAAAAATAAAAAATAAAATAATAAAAATTTAACAAGCAAAATAAAACAAAAATAAATAAAACTTTTAAAAAAATAAAAACATAAAATAAATAAAAACTTTAAAAAAATATATATAAACATAAAATAAAACTTATAAAATAATAAAAACTTAACAAACAAAATAAAACTAAATAAATAGATAAAACTTTTAAACAAATTATAAATGTAAAAAAGAATAATAAAAACTTAGAAGAAAATATAAAAGAACGAAATGTTAATATTAAATATGTGAAAAACATAAAAGTTTTAGCAATCAAACTAAAAACATATTAAAATATAAATGTTTCTCAACAACGTTTAAAAAACGAGACACAGATGCATGACGTTTTAGAAATAACCGTCATGTACACTGAAAGGATGCATTAGGTTTAGCTAGATAATATATTAAGAAAAATAGTTATCAGAGAATAAGTAAAGTGTCTCTATAATTAATGTGTGTGTGCGTGTGTGTGTGTCTGTGTGTGTAGCATTTAATCGTGGTTCTCTATTTTAGGCAGATTAGGTCAGTATGTTAGGCAAGTTAGATTATGATAAATTTTTGTTAGATTTTTTAAATATTACTATGTTATATTACTTTGTTGTGCATGGAACTTTGTTAATGTTAGCAGTTTATTCATACTTAAAGTATGTTAGGTTTGTTATGATACATTATGTTCTTAGTTCAGGTAATGTTATGATGGCTTCGTTAATAAGTTAAAACTTTGGTTATGTTGTTAATTGCTAATGATAATGACAAGTCAAAGATTTTAAGGTCTCTTTGCAAATATATGTTTAAGTGAAACCATGATTACATGTTTGTTGTTAGCTGCTGATAAATAAAAATTTTGTTAAGTTAGCATTTACTCGTTGTTGAGTACGGTAGCTAGGTTAGGATATGATAAATTTTTTATTCTGCTTTGTTAAATACTTACTATGTTAATATTAAATTAACATCGATAAGTTATAGATGTGAATGAAAAGTAGAGTTAGAATTAAGTTTGTTTGTACATTTTAGCTATGTAACCGTTTGAAAAGCAGGAAACTCTGTTTAAGAATTTAATTCAACTAAGGTTATGTAGCTTGTTCGTACATTTTAAAATTTTTAAGATACATTTTCATTTTATCTGCGATATATTTGCATAAAGAACTTATTTTTTGTTATACAAAAAATGAGAAGGGTAGGTAGTTTGTGCTACTGCTTTAATGCTTTACTGTTTTAGGGGTTAATAAACTTTTCAGTTTAAACTATGATATTTTTTATACAAAAAACTATTTTTATTTATTTATATTAAATGATACCAAAATATGACTATAAGAATAAATAAATAATATGGGAGAGATGAAAGGGTGGGCTTGGAGGTTTACAGATACGACTTTGCTGCTTAGTTCAACTAAAATTTCCATAATATAAACCAGTTGACGAAGTAGTTTAATTTATCTATAACTAAACAATTTTACAAGTTTAGTTTAAATATAAGAAATGATGGTAAAAAAAATTAATAATTTAATATATTTTATGATTAGCGAACTCTTAATAATTTTAAATAGACATTCCTTTTTGTAACCAAACTGATATATTATATATTATATTTTAATATATATATATATATTATTATATATATACTAATATATTATTTATATATATAATAATTATATTATATATAATATTATATTTAAACTATGATATATTTATATATATACATATAATATATTTATATAATTAAATTATATAAATATATATAATATAATAATTATATATATATATATAATATAATATTATTATTATATATTATATTAATAATAATGAATATGATATAATATATATTATATATTATTATAATATATATATATATACTATATATAATATATATATACTATATATATATAATACAATACTATATAATATATAATATTAATTATATACTAAACATAAGAGCCTATATATATATAATATAATATATATTAATATATATATATATATTTTATTATATATATATTATACTATATATATATATTATATATATATATCATTATAATATATATGATTAATAGACGCACTGCAATTAAAATGTGATAATAAATGCAAAATAAAAGAAGAACTTTAAAATCATTACAATCTAAGCAATGTAGACTTAACCAAACCTAACCTACTCCTTAATGAGATTTTTTTCATTTTCAAAATTTATTTATTTGCAGATAAATTAATTTCATCCTACTGAAAACAAGAATGCAGATAACTCAGGGTCTACACCCTCTGGAATTAACACAGCGCGTGGATGCTAAATAAGACCGTCGCTGAAGCGCTCGCTATAATGCGCGCTGCGCGCGAGCGGTGCTGTGTAAAAACTTACTCGCATAAATTTACTTGACTTAAAAAAAATGCTTAAAAAAACTGAAAAAAATAAAATAAAAATAACAAAGTACAAAAGTAAGAGAGAGAGAGAGATGAAAGGAGAGAAAGAAGGAGGAAGAGAAGAGAGAGAAGGAGAGAGAGAGAGAGAGGAGAGGACGGAGAGGAGAGAGAGAGAGAATCTTTATCGTTATCAATCTCAACGTTGAAAATAAAATGTTTAAAAAACTATTAAAAAAATAAAAATATAGACATTAACAATTTATTGAACTTCACACTACGAAAAATAATAACCTTATTTAATACGTATATTTCTCTCTTATATCGTCTTTAATTTTTTATTTTCGATTACATTATTCTAAAAAACTATCTCCAAAGAACGTAAGAAGAAAATGCACAATAGACCAATATTTTTATACAAAATTTATTTTTATGTGTATGTTTAAAATAAAATGTATCAAAATTGACTTAAAGCAAAAATCAACTAGCATGGTTTAAGGAGGTGAGTGATGGGGCCAATAGATGCCCCATTGGGGCTGCTCGCTCTACTGCTTTACTGCTTTTACTGCTTCTACTGGTTTACTGCCTTCTGCAATCTTTCGTCTGACTTAATTAAATTTTATACGTCATGTTGGTAAAATGCAACAAATCATTTTATAGAAAATTACGAATGTTTTGTGGGGACCTACTTCTCAATGAAAAATAAATAAAATTAACAAAATCTAATAGAAATAAATAAACGTTTTAAAAACAATATTAAAAAAAAAACATTTTTGAAAATAAAAAAAAATTTTAAAATAACATATTTTAAAATAAATAATTATTTCTTGAATAAGAAATATTTAAACAAAATAATATGTAAGAATAAACCTATATAAATATATAAATATTTAATCAATTTTAAAGGAGAAAATTTAGGAGTATCGGTCCCACTCTTATCGTGTACTTAACATTCAGACTCCAGAAGTATCCTTTGTAATTCAGGGACAATGGAATTATTCAACATCATTAGACAGCCAAAGCAAAGAATTCTTTCTTCAAGGGAACTGCACTACCCGTGGTGTCAGGACTCCACTACAGGAACTTGAAACTAATCAAAGCTCGGGAATACTGATCCGAAACATGTGAGAAGACACATTATGTATTATTAAACACGAGCTATGTTGACCAACCACCGCACCGCACCATATTCCCCTCCAAACCTGCTGCAGTGCTTATCTCTGACTTGTTCCTTTCCTTCTTCATTCCTTTTTCCTCTTATTCTCTTATTCCATCCATAATGCTCTCCTTAATTTATTTTTTCTTCGTCTGCATGAACTTAAGGGTAGGTACCCATAAACATTCCTTTAGGTCTGCAACCTTAAAAAGTAATAAATGGCTACTGTTATAGAATAAGTTAATTATATCGGTTATTCATACGTGTTGATACAGTTTTCAAGATTCGATCAACAATGATCTGGCATCCCAATTTGACTCCATCCTCGCTAAAACATGCTGGCTATTTTTTTCTACTAGCTGATGATGTCATATCAAGTTAAAGGGCTCATCTGCCCCTTATGTCATGATGTAGCGTGGTGTGATTCGGCACAATCTGCCGGTGCCACAATTTTTGAATGTCTGTTCCAAATAATTATGTTCCTCCTCAAAACATGAAGGACTGTATAAACTAATATATATAATAATATATTAAATATATAATATATATTAGTATTAATATAATATATATATATAATATATATATAATATATATATAAATGAAACTATACGACTGGATTATAATAATAAATACAAAATTGAACTAGGGGAAGAAAATAAATATAATAATAAAATAATAATCAATAATAACTAATATAATAATAATAATAATAATCATTTAATAAATATAAATAATACTACATTAATTAAATAATCTAAATCTAATAAATCAATAATGAAAATAATAAATAATAATAATGAACTCAAAAATCGAATAATAAAAAAATAATAATAATATATAATATAATCTAATATATATAATAATAATAAAATAAAATATAATAATTATAAAAAATAATAAATAATAATTAATAATAATTAAATAATAATAAAATATAATATAATAATAATAATAATAAAATAATAATAATAAATAATAATAAGAATAACTATAATATCTAATATAATAATAAATATAATAATATAAATAACCATAATAATAATATAATAATAATAAATAATAAAATAATAATATAATTAATAATAAATATACATAATAATAAATATAAGAATGATAATAATTATAATAAAGTAATGAATTTAATAAATAAAAAATAATAAATAATAATAATAATAATAATAATAATATTATAATAAAATTAATAATATATAAATGTAATAATAATAAAATAATATTAAATCAATTAATAATAATAATAATAAAAATAATAATAATAATAAATAATAATAATTCATAATAATTTAATAATATCATAATAAATAATAATAACAATATAATAAATATATAATCAATAATAATCTATAAAATAATAATAATAATAATACATTAATCACCAAAATCATAATAATATAATAATAAATAATAAATATAATATATAAATTAAAAAATAAAATAAAATCAAAATTAGAATGAAAATAAAAAAACTAAAAAAAAAAGACTAAGTAAAAGATATAATAATATCATAATATAATAATAATAATGAATATATAATACTAATATAATAATAAGTAACAATAACAAAATTAAATAAATAATAATATAAAACCGATTAATATAGATAGAATAAAAGGTAATAGAATTTAAACAAAATAATAACATAAAAATAAGAAGAATACATAATAATAATAATTATAATAATAATATAAAATGAAATAATAATAAAATATAATATATCAATAATAAGAAATTAATAATTAATATTAATCACTATAATAATAAAATTAAAACTAATAAAATTCTTTAATATTAAACCAAGCAATTGAATTCGCACACTGTTACTAGTATCGTACCTTTACTCTAAGGAACATCATCATATGAGGTAACCGCAGATGCGGACAAGAGTGCGTGAGGATGGGAGTTGATTAGCCACGAGAACGAATTACAAACCGAAGCTGCGGTATGAACATCTCGAACTTCCAAAAGTTAATTAGTATCCAATTGTCAAAACCGGCAACATATACATCCATGGGATTCCATACTGAGCGGCAATGTCAGTTCCCATTCATAAAACTCTACTATCCTACCCCCCAACTCCACACTAGATTTACCTTGCCCGAGAATATACGTAACATAACAAGCTGAAAATAGAGCTGAGAAAGATAATAAGACATAGATACACAGGCAAAACAATTTATTGCAGGACAAGAAACAAATTAAAATCCATTTAGAAATCAACTGCATTGGTGCGCAAAGGCTTCCACACTATTAGAAAAGCTTCTTTCTTCTTCTTCTTTCATCACTTATTCTTTCTCTTCTTCTTCTTCTTTTCTTCTTTGTTCTCTTCTTTCTTCTTTTCTTCATTCTTCTTTTTCTTTTTTCTTTTTCTTTTTTTTTTCTTCTTCTTCTCTTCTTCTTCATCCTTATTTCTTTCTTCTTCTTCTTCTTCTTTTCTATCTTCTTCTTCTTTTCTTACTTCTTCTTTTTTTTCTTTCTTCTTTTCCTTTTCTTATACATCTTCTTCTCTTTTTCTGACTCTTCTTCTTTTCTTCTTCTTCTTCTTTCTCTCTTCTTCTTCTTCTTCTTCTTCTCTTCTTCTTCTTCTTCTTCTTCTCTTCTTTTATCTTCTTCTTCTCTTTTCTTCTTCTCTTCTTCTTCTTTTTCTTTCACTTTCTTCTTCTACTTATTACTTTTCTTCTCTTTTCTTCTTTCTCTTCTTCTATCTTCATTCTTATTACCCTTTTCTTCTTTCCTTGTATCTTCTCAACCTTGCCGATTATTCTGTTAAAGCTTATGTAACTGATATAAACGATATTCTACTTTATAAGCCTTTGTATACACGTAATGTATTTATCAGATTTAACTATTGACAAATGCCTGTTAAAACGAATTTCACTGGTTTACTTGTACAAGTATCGAATGAAAATCGTTCGCTATAGTGAACAAAATTTCGTCATTTCATTCATTGTAATAATATTTTAAGCTATAAGAATAAATAATAATTTTAATTATTGAATAAATAAATAAATAATAATAATAATAATAATAATAATAATAATAATAATAATAATAATTATAATATAATAATATCAAATCAATAATATAATAATAAATAATATAATAATGAATACTAATAAATAATATAATAAGATAATAATAATAATAATAATAATAATATAAAATACATTAAATTAATAATAATAACAATAAGAATATATAATAATGATAAAAATAATAATAATAATAATAATAATCAATATAACAATGTTAAATAATAATATCAATAATAATCAATAGTACCATAATAAATTCCTGGTTAGATAAACAATTATAAATTTTTTTTTTTTAATAAAGAAAAATTTAAGAATAATATTTTAGTTTAAATGTATTTTGCTTAATATTGCATGTAGCACTTTCTTTTAGACAATTAATATTTTCTGATTTTGGTTATTTTAAGTGTTGCAAGGGAATTATTTTGGTTAGGACTATTTTGGGTAGGATTAGGTATTAATGATTGTAATCAAATTTTAAACTAAATGCTTGTTTATCATACGACATTATCATATTTTATGATCTTTTATTTTTATCAATGGTTTCTTTGTTATGCGTTTTCTTACTTATTTGATGTTTTTTTCCCCTTCTTTTCAAAATTTATTGAATCTTCTCATTACCTACAAAACTGGGACCATGTTTTATTTTAACGATTTCCGGTACCTAATAATAACATATTCCTTTTATTAGATCCCGACGTACACTAGCTACAGTTTTTTTCCATATGTGGTTTGATTTAGTAGTGGTACCTATCTTTTTTTTATAGTTTTATTAAGCCACTCTGCCTGCATTAAAGGCTTAATTTTTGCTAGAGAGTTTATCTTTTACATGTGGGTTTAGATCACATATTTATTTTTCGCAATGCTTTAAGTGACCTTTAAGCGGTGATTATTGTACACGGTTGCACCAGAAATATAATAAAAGGGAGGAAAAAGAAAAAGTTAAAATCATGTCTTATAATTTTGGTTTTTTTAAGTTGCTAATTAAATAATACGATAATTTTTATATCTTTTAGGAACATTATATATTCAAAGATTGCTCCATTATTAAAATTATAATTATAATTTTGAATTTAGTTATTTATTTTATCTAGTTGGGTTCATTTAAATTCGACACTTTACCTTTTTTTTTCTTACTATAATTTCTCGGGTAGTCCTTAATTTGATATTCGATTATTGTCTATATTATCATTTCAGGATTATAATCTTATATTTTATTTTGAGTGTTATAACACCTTTTTGATATAAGTTATATTTTATTTTAATTTTGGACCTTATATATATTTATCTCTATATATATGTGTTATTGGATCAAAGGATTAAATTGTTTTGCTGTGTGTAATAAAAATAATTTTACTCTATTTTTTAAGGGGGTTAGCTCTGAGGAGTTAGATTATATATATTATTATATATATACTTATATATTCTTTATATATATATATGATATATTTATAATAATTATTATATATAACTATTTATTAGTATTTATTATATTATATATTATTAATATCATATATATATATATATTAAATATTCGATAATTTTTTTTATTGAAAGCATTTTCGTAAAATATATTTGTTACTTGTTCATATTTTAATTATTTGACCATTATTATTAATTACAGGTAGGCCTTCTGTTCCTCCTGATTGAAGTGGTTGGTGGACAACTTAATAATTAATATATTAATATATTTACTTATATAATATATATATTTAATTATATTATTATTTATATTAATATTATTTATATATTATTATGTATGCTAGTATTTTTTAAGTAATATATATTATTATATATCGAGCTATATATATAGTAGGTAGGTTTCGTCTGTGGTAGGTTATAGGGTTTCGAGAGAGAGGATGAGGGAGAAGAGATGGAATAGAGATTAGGAGAGAGTGTATAATGTTTAGCAGTAAGAGAGCGGAGTTAGGGTATGAGAGATTGATGAGTATGGATATAGGTATAATTTTACGGGTAGGTTTATGGGTAAAACGTCATGTCCGAGTTAGGTTGGGGTTATTATGGTTTGTTGATTTACAGTTTTTGCGTGTTGATCATGAATAAGATAGAAACATCTCTATTCTAAAAGAATGAGAAAGTTTATGTGTGTGAACTAGAGCCTTTGTGGCAGCTCTCTGATACACCTGTATTGATTACAAGATTATAGTATTCGGTTCGAATCCCGCTTGCGGAAAATGTTTCTTAATTGGTCGTACGATTTATCTAACTTTTTTTATTGTAATGTTATGTTTGGCTTAATTTTTTCGTTCTTGCTTAAACAAAAATTATCGAAATAAACTTTTATAAGAGTATTTTAATTTTAAATTAAACTAATTTTCCAGACAGCTCACACTAACACTTATGTATAATAAAAAAAAGATGATTGTCACTTAGCATTTGATATACGAGAATACGATTATATACTCTTTATACATAAATAGATACCATTTTGTACTTATATGTATAAACATAAATATCATGTTTGAATAGTAATGATATATATTATCTCGTCTACTGCTCTCTCTCTCTTCTAGGGGGTACTGCTGGTGGCATCTCTCGTCTCTCTTCTTTATCTCACCCTTTACTAGGTAGTATATAGTATTAGTATTATATTATGATATATATATTTATATTTTTATGGCATTATATATATAGATAATATTAATATCTAATTAAATATATATACTAGTTTATTAAAATATTGGTCTGTATATATATTAGTATTTGTTTATTTTTATGATATATATTTATTATTTTTAATATATATAATATATTTATATTTATAATGATTTAATATTATATTATTAATATATCTATTTAAATTTGTATATATATATATATATATTTATTTTATGTATATTATATTTATTATATATATATTGTTCATTTATTTAATCATATAAATATAATTAATATATATATATATTTATTATCTCTACTACAGCAGATATATAGTGATATATATATGTATGATGAAGTTTCATACCTGACTTATAATTTATATATATTATTATATATTAAAAGTAGTATATATATATTGTAGATATAGTATATAGTATATAGTTATTTCCCTTCTTGTACACACTTCTAGTACGTAACAACAAATGACGGTATAGGTTCGTTATAACGTTGTGAGATATACATACAATATGAGTATTATATATAGTGAGTAGTATACCTATCCTTTGGATTATTGTTACTGGTATTTTATATTATTATTTATTATTTATTTATTTTATACTTTTTTTTATTAATGGATCAAAAGTATGTATATAATTATATAATATATATTTAATACTTTATCTATAGTATAATATTATATTTTATAATGAATTATATTATTTATGATTTATTAGAAACATTGCAGTTAATAAGGAACCTACTTATTTATTAATATATTATTTACTAGGTAATATATAATATCTGTCAACTCATTTTCTAGTTTTTATTATCATTCCTTTAGGTAATGATAGTCAGTAATTCATATATATATAGTAATATATACTGATATATATTATAGTTAACTTATTAATTACGGTTTAGCTTCATTATCTTTGATTACAAACTATATTAGATTTAATTATATGTAGTACCTATTAGTTCTTGATTGTAGTTATCTATTGTACGAACTATTTTTATTTTCATCTTATTTGACGTTATCATACTTATTTATAGTATTTGCAAACCTTATATGTGCATTATAATTCTGGTACCTAGAGATTATTAATGTAAAAAGTGGGAATAGTTATTAAATACTATTTATATATATATGCTCAGTAAGCTTCTCCGATCCGGGTTTTTCATAAAGGCCTACGTTTGTGATTGTAAGTTTGCACATAGTCACATAAAAATTTTATACCAATTTATTTCATTATATTTATCACTGGTTTTTTTTAATATTCTTTATTATTAGTTCTTAATTTGAAAAAATTATTAATTTGATATAATAATTATATCAATATAATTATGTCATTTCTCTTTTATTTTTATAGTGTTTGGAAATATAGACAAGAATCATTAATAAATATAGTATATATATATTTAGGGGGCATTAATCCATATATTTTAGCAGTATGTTTAGTTGCTTACTTATTTCATAACTTTATATCGAGTAAAGCTTTAAAATTTAATATGTTCCGCTCCGTGGTTTATCCTTGTAAGGATACATAATATTATTTTTATATTATTTTATGTATGGTGAGGGTGATATTTTTTTATATATACTATATCTCTCTGTATATGGTTATATTAATATTACATATATTAATTGGGTATACTAATATATATATAGGGTGGGAGTTTATAGTAGTATATATATATCGGTATATATTATATGAGGTTAGTTTACCTATATTGGATTGTATTGATAGTAGTTATTATATTATTTTTGTAATATTAATGATTAATATATATATATATTAAATACTATATACTATATATATATATTAATAGTAATTATAGTATGAATATATATTATTGAATTGATTATACTCATTACTAAATATATAGTAGTATAATATTTATATTATATAGTTATTATATATATATATTTTGTTATAATACTTGCAGTATTAATATATAGTAGTATATTATTTATATTATTTATATTGTATATATATATTTAGTTAATTATTATATCATCATATTGTATAATATTAATATATTAATGTTATAAAATAAGAATTAAATTGTAAATGTTGTATAGTCTTTGGAAATTTAATTATTTGATCTAATTATATATTATAATTTGATTTTTATTCATGTAGTTTTATAATATATGAGTATATCTGTATTTATTTATATTTATATATATTATTTTTTTATTATTTCGATGAGCTGTATGAACGCTAGTCGCCGTAGTAGCAGGAGCACCAGCACTACATATCATCAGTAACGCATCTAATGTATGTGACCGCTTGCGTGTCGCTAATAATACGTGTCTGCGCAGAGACTACCTCAGTTCTGTTGTTTTGTGTGCATCCTTCGAGAGTCGGAAATGAAACTTGCAGTTAGAGTCTATTGTTAACGGTACTGTCGCAGCAACAAAGTTCACACAGTAATGGAACTAAAATATTTTTGAGATAATTTAATTGTTTTGACCTTTTTTTTTTTGTAAATAAAACACGAAAAAAAGAATTAGGATAATTTCCTGGAAAAATGAGCTTCCATTCGGGGAGGGGGGTTATATATAATATAATATATAGATATATATAGCAGAGGTGAGAATAACGGAGTTACAGGAATAACAACCGTATTACATAGTCCGGAGTAGGAACGCTAGGCCGTATGAGTGTGATATTTCGCAATTTTCGGATATTTCGACACTGGCGACGTGCTGGGGTAGAGGAGAAAGGATTTAATCAAAGACTCAGCAGATATTTGTGACAAGAGTGTTCTTATATATAGTATATTATTATATTAGTATATATTATATGTCCGGCCCCATATGTTCATTTGCCCTTTCAACTTTTAGTTTTCTATTTTTTTTACCGGAGGGTTATATTATACTGTTTATATGTGATTGGGAGGGTGTTTTATTATATGTTATTCGTTCATTTATTATTTCGTTTTATTTCTATTATTTTTTTTTATTTCTTCTATTATATTTTTTTTTCTTTATTATTATATTTATTATATTATATTTTTTTTATATTTTTATTCTTATTTATATTATTACCGCCGGTTCGGTGTTATTCACGGTTTCTATATAGGTTGTTTTATGGGGATTGTATTGTGGGTTATAGTTTTATGATTGGTGGGTAGTTATGTGTATTATTTTTTGGTGTTATATATTTTCGATTTCTATGGTATTATAGTGGGTGCTAGTTGGTTATTATTTTATTGTTTGTCTGCGCGGTCCTTGTTGTGGTTTGTGATTGTAGTGTGTTTAGTAATAACTGGCTCACAACTATCGCTTGAGTCGATGCGATATCTTTTGGCTATCAAATAATCTACTAATTAGCTACCATTGACCTGGTATTAATTAGGGAATGGGACATGTTGGAATCCTTGGGGCATCTGAGTTAACAATTTTATTGCGGAAGACTGTAAAAAAAAAAAAAAAAAAAATAAAAAAAAAAAAAAAAAAAAAATCTTCAAAAACTACAATAGCTACATAGCTACAGCGAAAAGGTTTATTTTGGAATGCTTGTAAAATTTTAGTTAAGGAAAATGTTAAAAAAAACCAAAATAAAGTAAATAAATATAAATATTTTTTTCTTAGTTCTTTTTTTTTTTTTAGGGGGGAGGTAGTAGAGGGGGGATCCGTTCAGGTCTATCGTTTTTTCTATCAAGATTTTTATGATATATTGGGGTGGGGGAAATTGTCACTTACTCCTCCAATTCTAGGGGCTATATATATATATATACTATACCCCTGTATTATATATATATCATATATAGTAAGTTTATACCAGTATAGTATATATATATATACCATAGCTATATACTATATATATATATTTATATTATTTGTTAAAGGGTATTACAAACACCCCGGCCAAGGTAGGGGACTGGGGCTGTATTCGCCCGACGTGTGGGTAGACACCAGGGGGGTGAACGTGGGTTGCATACCTCTTCTGGTTCTAGTAGGGGAGGGGGCGCGCTAGGACAGACCACTCGCCGCGAATTCAAATCCTTCTTCCAAATATCGTATCCCCGAAAAGAGGCTTCGGTGGGTTCTTCGCTGGT
>JABUQX010070539.1:50000-62490 GCA_015478945.1 Trachelipus rathkii | reverse complement strand
TATATATATATATATATATATATATATATATAATAATATATATATATATAATATATAATATCTAATATATTTATATATATATATTATAAGTCTAAATAAAAATAGCGTAATACTGGGAACGGGTTATCAGATAGGATTATTAGGTTGTCACTCAATAACCTAAACCAGACTTCAAACTTTGCTTCAAACAAAATTTAATACATGTACTTCAAAGAAGTAAGAACCAATCAAGACACTGAATGATTGGAAAAGAAAAAAATATAAATAAAAGTGGTACCAAAATACAATTGGAAGACTTCTTAGAAATATATATTATATGTATATATATATATATATATTATATATAGAATATAGATATATTAATATATATATATATATAATATATATATATTTTATTACTAATATATAAATATATATAATATATATATATATATATATATATATATTATATATATATATCAGATATATATAATTTATATTTTTTTATTATTACACCTATATACATCGAATTTTGATTAAATTATGGATGTATAGATATGATTCTGTATATATATACTATATATATATACTTATATATATATTATCATAGTTATATATCATATATATATATATATACAGCGTATATATATATATATAATAATACTATAGTATATATATTATAATGCATATTATTATATATATATATATTATAATATATAGTATAATATAATTATTAGGTGTTAAATATATATTATAAGCTATATTATATATACTATATATATATATATATATAATATATATATATAGTATACTTATAGCTATATATAATTATATATACAGATATTATATTATATATAAATATATAGTCTTATATATATATATATATTATAATACTATATATATATCTATACTATATATTACCCTTATTGATATTATATATATATATATCGCATATATATATATATATAAGTGTATATATATATAATATAGATCTATATTATACTTATATATTAATATATATATATATAATACTATATATTATATATATATATACTATATATATATATAATTTACAGTTAATATATATATTACTTACTTCTGCCCCTGGCCCACCTCTATTGGAGGGGTCACACCGCCTCCAGAAAGCCGGCCACCGCTCTTGGGCGGCTTTGTGTTGAACAGGTCGAAGAAGGGAAGATCAGAAATAGTCGAAAGGGGGGCATTCGAGGAAGCGGAGCACCCCAGAAAGGAGGTGCTCTATTGTGTCCTGGGAATTGTGACATCTGGTGCAGGTGGGGGAGATAACATTGTCTAGTTTGAATCCTATTATTTATATTGTGAAGATTTTGGGTGGCTGACCCCTGCAATCTGTCGGGCGGAGGTCAATCTTGGCCTCTTCTGGACAGGTTCTTCTACCAGAGGGAAATTTTTTGCGGCGAGGGCGAGCGTTTGTAAATTGTATTGGGGCGGTTTCTCGTAGGTACCGTCGTTATGTTAGTTGTTGCTGAGATGGATATGAGTGACCCCTATGATCTAGTTGGGACGGGGGAAAGGGAGGGGAATATGTTGTAGGATGTCATTATAGAATTTAGCCTGGAGGGAGGCGTGGACATGTAGTTGTCAGGGAGGGAGTGATTTGGACGAATATTGGTGACCTGAATGGGCTTGGATTCTAGGGCTTTTCTGATAAAATTGAGTTCCCCACAAATTCTCAGGTGGGGTGGAGATAGGAAGATGTAACGCTCATCAGTAATGTTGGAATTGGAGATATTTGTGCATCAGTGATAGTTCATAAGGGCGGTGCTTTTTTTGTGATTTTGTAATTTTTTTGAGTTAAGATTTTGACAGTGCAGGGAACCACGGGGAGCATAATTATATTTGTTCCGAGGAGTTGTTGTATAATTGGTCGGACCAAGGGTGCTCGAGCTGTTTCCCGCTCGCTGAAGCTATGGTGGAAAGAGGTACGGGGTGTTTAGTTTTCGTTGGTCAATATGGGGGGAAAACGTCGGGATGTGGGGGGAGAACGTCATGGGTGTGTCATAGGTAAGTCCTAAGTAATTTTGGTGTTTTGTGTTAGGAGAGTGGGTATTTATGTTCAGGAAAACTACTTTTGGTGACGTGAAGTTGTAATGGCGGTCGGTGGTAGAGGGTGATGGAGGATTTGATGGGGAAGCCTGTCATTCTGTTGGAGAGTGACCAAGTTTCTAATTGTTGTAAATATTCTTGGGTTTGGCGTGCAGGTGGCTATATGACATCTGGATGTTGGATAGGCTGATATTCATCTGCGGTTATGGATGAGTTTGGTGGATTGTATGGGTAGGAAGGCAGGTTCTGCTGTGAAAGATTGAAGAAGAATGGAGAGAAATGGCGCGCCTGTGGACTCGGAGGAAAGGAGAGAGAATGGAGAGGTTGTTTTTGTGGAGAACGACCTTTGTCAAAACGGTTAGTGAGAAAATTAGAAAGCCATTTTCTGTCGTTATTTTCTAGGGGAATTGAAGGATTTTTTGGATAAGATTGTGTGGAGACCGTGTCAAAGGCTTTGATTGATGTCGATTGCGGTGAGAAGGGATCTACTGGATGGGGATTGGTTGAAACCGTTGATGATGTTGGGTGAGGGAGATAAGGGCTGTAGTTGTGGAGTGAGTACTCTTAAGCCATGTTGGGAAATCTGGGCAGGGTGATAAGAGGAGAGATTTTGTGTAGATATTAGTTCTCCAACAGTGACTGATGGAGGAGAGGAGGATATACGTAATGGGACTGGCGGAGATGGGGTTCTTTTTTTATAGGTTTGATTCTTTGGGAGTATGAATGCTTGTTTCCAGATTGAGGTTATATAGATAAGTTGCCAGGATTTGTTGAAGATTTGCGTGATAAGGAGAAGTGCTTTTTCACCGAGGTGTTTTAGATGTAGATTAGAGATTGTGTCTGGCCCTATAGCCGGAGAATCTTTGAGAGTTTTGATGGTTTCTGATATCCTTTCTGTTGTAAAAGGGGGTGAGTTGTTGTCTGAGGGGAGTTTTCTTAAGTTGTTTTTTTGTTTTTCTGCTATTGGAGGGTTAGGAGGTTGGCATGAGGGATATTTGATGGGAGGAGACGGTCATTCTGTGGAGGTGAACAAGTTTGCTAATTGGTTGTAAATATTCTTTGGTGTGATGAGTGGCTATATTTACATTCTGGATGTTGGGAAATGAGGCTGATATCATCTCCGTATGTGATAAGTTTGGTGGATTTATGGGTAGGGAAGGGCAGGTCTGCTGTGAAAAGATTGAAAGAAGAATGGAAAAGCGAAAATAATCTCTGTGGGACTCCGTTTTGTAATTTAATAGAGGGGGAGAGATTTGTTATTGTGGAGAACTTGGCAAAACGGCTTATGATAAAATTTAGAAAAGCCATTTTAGAATTCACATTTTTCTAAGGAGAATTGAAAGAATTTTCTTGATAATTGGAATGTGGAGTAACGTATGTCAAAGCTTATGTTCAGATGTCGATGCCTGTGAGAATGGGATCAATGGGAATGGGGATTGGTTGAAAACGTGCGTTGATGATGTGTTGGGTGAGGAAATAAGGCGCTGTAGTATAGTGGTGCCTCTTAAACCTGTTGGAAATCTTTGGAGGGTGATAGAGGGGAGATTTTTGGTTTAATATTGTTTCTCCAAACAGTTTTATTGATGGAGGAGGAGGAGGGGGAATGGGGCGGTAAGAGGAGTTGAAGTCTGAAGTTTTTTTTAGTTTGAAGTTTTTGCTGAAAGTTTTGAATTTTTTAGTTTGAAGTTTTGCAGATAAGTTGCCAGGATTTGTTGAAGATTTGCGTTGATAAGGAGAAGTGCTTTTCCACCGAGGTGTTTTAAGTTGCAGAGGATGAAGTGTCTGGAGTTAAAAATTATATAATCTTTGAGAGTTTGATGGTGCTAATCTATCCTTTCTGTTGTAGAAAGGTCGGGTTGGGGAGTGGTGGTCTGAGGGATTTTTAATAGTTGTTTTTTTGTTTTTCTGTATCTGGGTTGGGGTTGTTTGCATGAAATGTTAGCATATGTTTTTGGCTGGCGGTCTTGATTGTGGTTTTGGAGAGAGGGAGGAATGTTATCAGGTAAGGGAGGGGGTTTCGGGTGGAGCTGGAGGGGGTTATTTCAGAGTATTTAGTTTTTTGATATTTGCAGGTTTCTTACTTTATCAATTCGAGAGATGTTGGATTGTACGGTTATTCTGAAAGACTTATTGGGTGGTGTTGGTGGTTGTGAGTTTGGTGATTTGGGTTTGAGGCTTTGTTACTTGGTGACTCCCCATGCCAGTGCGTGTGATCCGTAATGGGATATTATGGTCTCCGAAATGTGTGAAGGGAATTTCTTTGTTTATGAGGTTGGCATGATTTTAGGTGAGAGTTGTGGTATAGGATTTTTCTGTGGCCTTTGGTATGTATAGGTTAGCTGACTTGGTGATAAGTTATTTAATTGAATAATGAGGTGTGCAGTAGAGATGTTGTGTCATGGATTGGAGTGGTTTAATATGGGTTTCGATGTGGTCAGTGAATGCTGGCCAGTTAGCTTTTTGTACTTAGTGTATAGGATCTTTTTGGGGGTTTGATGGAAGGAGGTGTAGAGAAAGTGAGAATGGGTAGGTGGTTTCTGAGTGTGTTAGGGTCAGTTAGTGGTCGTCCCAGTTTAGTCGGTGATGTAGGATTGGGTACAGAATGTGACATCAGGGAGGTGGAGAATTGGTTTGGCCTTGGGGGGAATCGGTGGGGAGAGTTTTTTGGAAATTGAGCATACTAAAGGATTCTAGTTCGGTAAGGATTGGTTGCCGCGGGGTCAGAGCGATAGTCTTTTTTATACAGGGAGGAGTTTGGGGTGAGAGTTAAAATCGTTCTCGAGCACATAAAGATTTGGCAATGTGGGCATAATATTCGACAGAGGGCTGTGAGGTTGTTTTTGGGGAGTTGGGTGGTTGGGCGTTACGAATATAGAGATGAAGATGTTATAGGTGCTCCTGTTCAGGGCGGCATGGAACGGATTGGGATTTTAATAGCTTCGGTCGTCTATGTTGTTGTCGGGGGAGTAGTAGTGGAGCGTGTTAGGAGTTGTGTTGGTGGCTTAGGGCATGTCGTTATGAATCAGTGTTAAAAGGAGTGTTGAGGAGGTTGGGAAGGGGTAAAGAAGAATGGCATCGTAACCATTAGAATTGGGGGGAGGAGTGGTTTTGGGGCAGAGGCGATGGACTTTGGTAAGATAGCTTATAGAATGTTGTGTTTTTTAAGAAATCCTTTTGCTATGGATTTATTAGTTAGACCGTTGATAGCTTGAGTTGCTAGTATATGTGAGTGATTGGGTGATTAGTTTTGGGAGGAATAGGGGGGGTCGGGGGTTTTTTCTTTGAATGTTAGAGGGGGGGGTTACAGGTTCGCGCAGTTATAGCGTTGTTATTTCGTGGGAGGTTTGAAATGGGATGGCAGTTCAAGTGTACCCCATTTTGCGGCATCTTTCACAGTGATGCTATTTAATCCAGACATGTTGATGGCAGATAGGGCAATTATATTTAGGGGGTCCGGGATTTCTCTCAACATCTCGCCGGACCGAAGGAGGAGTAGTTGTCCTACCAAAAGAGAAGAGACGGACAGAAGAGGTAGACTTGAGACATATATGAATGAGTGGAGTGAAGGCAATAGTAAAATAAAACTAATATACGACCTGTGGGCCAGGCGTCAGCTTGGCTCCTTTGCAGTGACCCTCTGGTAGAGTATATATTATATATATATATATTATATATATATATATATATATATAATATATATATATATATATATATAATCGTAGATATATATATAATATACTATATATTAATAGTACTTACTATATATATTAATATATATTCTTATATTAGTATTATGTTTATTTTCTTTATATAATATATATATATATATATAATATATATATATAATATATAATATATAATATATATATTATAGTATATATATATATATAGTAGTATATATATTTGATAGTTAAACCCTGGACACCAAAAAAAAACTTTTGTTGAAATGATAATAAAATTTAATTGTTAATTGACACATAAATTATAATCTATTTGAATGTTTCAAGTTTCGCCTAGGATAATTAATGCCTAGACCTCTTCAGATGATATTACTAAAATTTTATTAAGCAAACTAATTACAAAAAATAAATACAAATCGAGAATGTTTGTTTTATATAATTCATTTTTATTTGGTCGGGAAGAAAAAGGTTTAAGCAAACTTTTACATGTTGATGCATTTTAATTATTGTATGTATTTACCAGAATTTGTATGTATATAAAATTATATATAATGATTGGTCTCTTTCAGTAAAAATAGCCCCGGGTATTTAAGAGATGATGCAGATGAAATGTTAATCCTATGTTCTTTTGAAGATTTATGGGCTGTTAAGCAGAGTTCACGGCATCATTAACATAAATCAATATCTGTGCTGATTTAATCGTTCTAAGAAATGATAATGGTAAAGTGCGAATAAATTGAACTGAAATAGACAGATATGATTTAATTAATGATACCCCGAACTCTGCCTTAACAGCCCATAGATTTCAAAGGAACATAGGATTAACATTTCAGAAAAGAAAATAAGAAAAATTAAAAATGAGAAGGAACGAGAAGTGAAAGATGAAAACAAAAGAAATCGAGAAAGCAAAAATCAAAGAAAGAACAAGAAGTACAAAAATAAAATGTGAGCAAAAACACAACACCAAAATGTAAGAGCAAGAAACAAGAACTGTGACGAACAAATGAAAAAATGACAAGCAGAACAGAAGCGACACCCAAAACCCAAGAACAAGAATATGCGAAAAAGAAAAAGCATCGAAGACCATAAAATTTAAGGAATACAAAGAAAAAAACAAAAAAGATTGTTCTTCTTGAAATTAAAAACAAAATTCCATTGCCTTCAACTTGAAAAGTCTGAACTGCTTCTCCTTCTTCTACTTTCCAAATTTGATTCACGTACATGTTGACCTTGAATTTTTTCTGCATTAAAATTTCAGTTGTCTGCCGCAATTATTAACATTTGCTTTAATTTGCAAGATTAAAGTAACATAATGGAAATGATTAATGTATTAATTTTTATTAAAAATGTTAATAAAAAAAAGAAGAAATTGGATTTAAGGTACCCTTCAAGATTCTTTTATTATATAGATAGTAACGCTTACGTTATACTATAAATGCATGGCAGACTGCAGAATAATTATAAAATTACTAGTATATTTCGTATACCTTTTAAATCATATATATATATTTTTATGAAGAAACTTTGAAGTTATATTAATAATAAACAAATAAATACTATATATATATATATATATAGTATATAATATATATTAGATATAGTATATATATATGTATATTATATATAAATATATATACTTATATATAATCATAATATAGTATATATATATATATAATATAATATATAGTATATATATATATATTAAATATAAATTACATATATTACAATATAATATAATATAATTATATAGTATATATATAATAATATATATTATATAACTATATAATATTATATATTATTAATAGATATTATAAGTATATATAATTATATAGTAACTTATATATTATATATATATATATATATATATATAGTATATTTACTAATTTATATACTATATATATATATATATGGATATATACTATATATATTATATATATTAATATATATACTTATTAGTATATATATCTATATATATATAGTAGTAACAGATATATAATATATGGTACTATATATATATATATATATATAGACTATATAGCGTTATATATTATATATATAATATATATATATATATATATTATGTAGTATATATAATATTACTAACTCTTATACTATATATGCTATACCAGATACTAATATATATACCTATATATATATATATATATTATATATAATTATATTATGATATATTAATATATATAATATATATATATATATATATATGTTATACTTTAGTTAAAATATATTATATATGATATATATATATATAATATCTACTAGTATATATATATATTATAGTCTACATTATATATATTATATATATATAATATATATATATATAAATATGCTATATATAGATAGATACATATATATATGTATATTATACATATATATATTATATATGATATATATATATATTATAGTATATATATAATATATATAGATATATATATAGTATATATATAAATATATATAATATATATATATATATATGTATATATATAATATAATATATATAACTATATATATATACATATATATATTATTATTATGATAATATATATAAGTGATGTGCCAGACGTGAATTGTTGGCCAATACGATACCAATACCAAATACTCTCGATTGATGCTGCACTGCCATACCAACTACTGAATTTCAGCAGTTCCAATACCCAATACCAATACTTCCTATTAATTTGTTATTTGTAAATTTTTTACGACGAAAAAGACAAATTGTTAGATAACCTGTATTGCAATACGGCATAATAAAAATTTTATTCCAATTCATTACTTAATCACATAAGAAGCACCACTTTTTTTATTATAAAAAAACTTTTCTTTTAAACGGAAATAGTTACCATTCCACATATGACTAGAAAAGTATGGTAACTTAATCATTAGACTTGAGTATCATATTCGTAATCAGCAACAAACATGTTTTTTTTCCCAAAAAAATCATCTAAAAGATAATAATTCTCACGCCCAATAATATTTTTTTTTATTCTATTTTACTTACCAATAATAATTCTGCTAACTGATCATTCGCGCTTGGCTATCAAGAAAGATCCCGAATAGCGGTGATCGCGTTCTTTTATAATGAGTACGCCATCTTCAGAATAGTTCACCATCTTTGGTTTGGAATAAGAACACCAACAGAGTTTTACATGGAAGGAATTTCTACCTTTGCCTTTTTTTTTTTTTTTTTTTTTTTTTTACACAATATAAAATGAACAGTATTGGCACATTTTGGACCAATACCAATACCTGTTCTAAATGCCCCATACCCTTTGGGAGCCCATTAACCGAATACCCGGAAAATGGCCATACTGGCTATTACCAATACAATACCAATACTTTGACACATCTCTTAAATATATATATATATATCTATAATTTATATATATAGTATTATATATATAAATAATATATAATATTATATATATATATATAAAGTATAGATATATATATATATTTATAGTATATATATATTATATATATATATAATAATATATATATATGAAGCTCTTCTCCCCAGCAATAGATCAGTATCAACTTTCAATTTTCATTGGCATTGTTTTTATGGCTAGCAACCCTTTTTATTGATTATTTTATTTTGTTTTTTTCATTACTTAAAAAAAAAAATTAAAAAATATAATTTAAAAAGATGATTATATAAAAATTTCCAAAAGAAATTATTTTTTTAACAAAAACAACATTTCTGTACCTAAAAAATTTAAAAAATAAAAAATCATTTTCTTATAAATAAAATAATTAATTTCGCGAAGCGATGTGTTGTTCACTTGCTGTTTTTTTTTGTGAAATTGAATGCATTGTGTTTATATCTGAGCTTGGGTGTGAAGATGAGGGTGTGTAAGAGTGTGTGTGCATAGGCATGTTTGTGGAAATGTTTAAATAATTTTGTGTGACGATTATATAATAAGAGTTGTGTAATCTCAGCAGGAGTCGCACCCGGACACAAAGTCAGAATCCCCATGGTTTGAGGTCTTGCCTAGCAAAACTGGAGTCGGAGCCTGAAAAAATATTTTATTTACTATATATTAAAGAGGTGCAGAGCCACAGTCGGAGCCGGAGCCGGAGCCGGAGCCGGAGCCGGAGCCGGAGCGCGGGCCGGAGCCGGAAGCCGGAGCCGGAGCCGGAGCCGGATGCTGATATTAGTTAGGGAAGAGTTGAGCTGGGCCATATACCTAGGTCGTGATCTGATTAAATATTCTTATTTCTTCATTTTTTCTTTATGTAGGTCTACAATATTTATTTATTTATTTATCTATTTATTTATTTATTTATTTATTTATTTATTTATTTATTTATTTATTTATTTATTTATTTATTTACTATGAAACAACTGTGATCGATTGTTAAAAATTTTTATAATATAATGATAAACATATTTAACCATTGAAATGTTTGGTTACTTATATAGCTTAAAATATTAAACATGTTTTTTTCTATTAAATTACAATGTGCAATAACATCCTACTACTAAATTCCTTTGGGTATGACCAGAAACTTATTCCATACCAAGAATGATGCCTAAAAATAATGGAATATAAATGCCTAAAATTTCAATCAATAATAATAATAATTAAATAAACAAATAATGTCCCGAAAATATTTGAAAGTTAATCCAAAACGTTATATTAAAACTATGAGCACTTGTCGATATAGTTTATTATTAAATAATGTTCTATGCTCGTATTGAAGTTAAACTTTAAGAATATTTTCATAGTGGGCTTAGGGCGTGGTTATTTGTACTTAGAAACGTAAAGAAATGTTCTAGAGTTGGACAATTTAATGTTTCCTAAGGTAGCGATAATCCTCATAAGACTTATTGTGGAAAAATAAATAAATGAATGTTAAGAATTAGAACAAAGGATGAGTGTCAAACTTATTCCTAAAACAATGTCTTTGAAGGATTTTGAAACAACAACAACGTTTACATTCAAAGAAGAAATATACGGTTAGATTTTGGTATGTTGTTGGTCAGTTGCTAAAAGATCACCCACCAACCGTGGATCAGTTATTTCCTCTGTGATTTTTAACACAGACTTAAAAGAGCGACCCAAACAGGTACAGTTTAAAGGAAAGAGGGCGACACAGATATAAATACCGACAAAAGAAGACACTATCAAAAGGAAAGAAGGAAATGACACACACTAAAAAACTGACATAAACAGACACTATTACTATAAAAAATATTCAGTCAAAACAACGAGTTAGCGTTACTTATTCAATGAGAGCATGAAACGTAAAATATAAGCCGAAAGTATTCAAAAAGAATTCGCAGAATTTACAGAATTTACTGAATTTACTGAATTTACTGAATTTACTGAATTTACTGAATTTACTGAATTTACTGAATTTACTGAATTTACAGGATTTACGGATTTTCCACACGCACAATTTCTTCCAAAATATTTTACATTCTCAAAATCATTAATCGTTTTAAGCTTAAAGAAATAAATAAAATAAATAATATAAAACGATTGAACAAATCAAAAATCAAATATAAAAGATATTATTAATATTATTATTATTATTATTATTATTATTATTATTATTATTATTATTATTATTATTATTATTATTATTATTATTATTATTATTATTATTATTATTATTATTATTATTATTATTATTATTATTATTATTATTATTATTATTATTATTATTATTATTATTATTATTATTATTATTATTATTATTATTATTATTATTATTATTATTATTATTATTATTATTATTATTATTATTATTTCTGGTGTTACGTCATTGTACTAACGACGTCACAACTCTTGTTAATGTGTTCCAAAAACGTCATAACTTATAATTCATCAAACTGTGAGTCACATTTTGTTCGTTAAGACGCTACTAGCATTTTTAGCTTGTTCTGAAGTTAAGATGGTCTTATAGAATTTAGATTAAAACATTGAAGACTGCTTTATAACCAGAACTATACGTTTGTGTGAAAATCCGATAATTCATTTTTTTGAACTGATACTTGTATTTTTATCTTCATTTCATGCAAATGAATGATGGAAGAATTCCAAACTTGCTTATTATTATATATATATATATATATATATATATACTACTACCTATAATAATTATATATATATACACTTATATATATATATATATATATATTATAATATATATATATATATATATATATATTTATATATATATATATATATATATATATAATATATATATTATATATATATATATATATACTACTTATATATATATATATATATATATATATTAATATAATATATATAATATATATATAATATATAAAAATATAATATATTATTATATATTCTATACTATATTAATATATATATTAATATAATAATATATATATATATATAATATATATATATATATATATATATTATTATATATATATTATATGTATATAATTGAATTGCAAAAAGTATATGAAACAAAATTTCCATTTTAATAACAGTTTTCCTCGCGCGCAATTTTTAACACACAGTCAGAAAAACCCCAAGTCCCCAAATAAAACTTATATGCAAATGCTTTAAAATTTACCAAAAACTCTGTGTCTTACTTTCGGTCAATCCTTTCCAAACTTTTCATTTGTTTTAATTTCAAAACATCCACTCAGGACAAAATGTACATCACAAAATTAAAGAGTTTATATTCGTTTGGGAGAGGAGAAAAGAAAGGTGCAATCAGCCCCTATATATATATAATAT
>JABUQX010070539.1:7500-47500 GCA_015478945.1 Trachelipus rathkii | reverse complement strand
ATGTGTATTTATCAAATATTTTGTTTAATTGAAAGCCTTATTGAAATATTTTCTAGTTAATTATCATCTTTAGTCGTTTAAAAATGATGTCTTTAGTTTTAAATTTTTTTTTTGTTTTTTCATTTTTAGTTTTAACTTTTTAACAAAATTTTAATATTTTACCGAGTGTAGTAAAGAATATATAGTTTAAGTTTTATGTTTTTTCATTGTTACAGTAGCATGTGTTTATTTAAATTTTGTTGTTACTAAATTTTTTTTTTTTAGTATTTAGTGTGTGTTAAATTTTTTTTTATTTCCGGTTTCTCCTTTTGTTCTTATTGCTCTTATTGCGCGTGGTGTGGTCGAGTGTTGTGTGTGGTGAAAGATGGCAGGTTCGAAGAGAGGGCGCGGCCTTACATTAAGCTTTACCAACCATCCGCGGCTTTAATATCTTAACTTTTGCCCTCTGTGGGAATATCACCTCACTAACTCTTATCCCTAACCTTTTGCTCTTGTCTGAGACTCAGATGGCTAAGAATTCATCCTCTAACTCGTATAATGTATCCAACTTTAACTTATTTCATAATTTCCGTCCGAAGGGTGGAATAGTGTGTGCCTATGTAAACATTAATACTCCTGTAACTCGTCTCGTTGAATCTCGAATCTCCTAACTTCGATGCTCTGTGGCTCAAAATCTTTCTTCCTTCTACTACAATAATTTCATGTGCTTCTGCACTGTTCTCCTAACAGAACAGATTTTCACTCTTTCTTTGAGTATCTTACTTACGCTCTCACGAGACTGTTATACTCTTCATTCATCAATATACTGAGTCCTCAATTAGGCGGATTTCAAATGTACACAACACGAATGGTTGGGTCTCTCATACTGATTGGTAGGTGGGAGGAGGCGAATCATCAGCATCTTAACGATCTGGAGCAACTAATCAAAGGACCCAAACCACACACATTCCGGATCGTCCAACCAATTCTTGAACAGCACTTGACCTATGTTTCACCACTAGTCCTTCTCTCTATAAATTAACCACTTCGCTCCTATTTGGTAAATCTGACCACAACATTATAACTCTTAACTCGTTAATACTTTCTCTCCAAACAGCCTCACATAACTCTCAATACCTATGCGTTTTTTCTGGCCACATCTTGCATATAGCAGAACAAGATCCTTAGGCGCGCCGCGCCTCTGCGTCGCTTCTACGTAATATAATTGGAATGACTGCTTTGACTCTGAGACGCTTCGGCTTCTGCCACTAAGATGGGAGCTGTTAATCGTTGACGGGATTAGCAGGTGTTCATCCTTCTTCGACTAAATCTTTCTCCTCTCATAATCCAGGTTCGATCGTGCCGCTGTTCTCTGGCCAGTTCAGGCTAAACAGCGCTTATCGGGCGGTGGAAAATTCCGTTCTCTATCACTCTCGCTAATTTGTCATTCAGGCTAGAAATGCGTTCCAGGGGATTACTACTGTCGACGAACAAAGCGGGCTTTCATCAAACAAGTGTGGTCTAAACCTCCTTGGTTCTCTACTGATAAATCTTTCTGGCCTCTTGCCAAAAACAATCTCTAACAACTTCTGTAAAACTGCCTTTCCTCCTCTTATCGATTTGATGGCTCTGTTGCTAACTCTCCCACTGAAAAAAGGCCAACCTCTTCGGCCTCCTATTTTCCTTCTAACCTCAACCCTGACTATGTCTGGCATTCCTCCTCCCCAGCGTTCTCCTCGTGAGCGGGTGTCCTATGTCTTGGCCTGTGATTATTATATTGATTCGGGTGCATGGGCTTTTCCTGAGATCTAATGAAACGTTAGGAAAGTGCGGGTGGCCCGGATGGCATCCTCCCGAGATTTTGAGGGAGGTGCATTCCGAAGCTGGCCCCTCCCCTCCGTTCAACTATGTATTCTCTATGGTCTCAATACTAACACTTTGCCCCAGTGTTGGAAGCGCGCACATGTCCAACCTATTCCCCGAAAAAAGGAAGCCGCTTTTGAATCCTTCTAACTATCGCCCTAGAGCTCTCACCTGTGTTTATATGCGTAAGATCTTGAAACCCTTCTTAAATCTCACTTCTTAGACCATCTTGAATCTCGATTCTCTTCTTTCCGATCGCCAAGTACGGCTTTCGGCGTTCGAGGTCTACTGGTGATACTTCCTTATATTAAAAACCGAGTTTATGTTTTCCGCCCTTAAGGAACTTACGGGGAGACCTTGGCGGTGGCGCTTGACATATCCAGCATTTGACCGGGTATGGCACGGCATCATTGCTCTCCAAGCTCACCCTCCTTTGGGTTTCCTTCCTTTCTTTTGCTTACTTATGTCTAAGTTTCTTTCAAATCGCTCCAATTATCGGCTGTTAGTGATGGGGCGACTATCTCCTCCTTTTCTATCGTCAAAGTGATGGTGTTCCTCAGGCGTCGTCTTTATCCCTACTTTATTCCTACTTTTCATTAATGATCTTTCTTTATCCGACTTACTACTTCTATTCACTCATATGCACGATGACTCGACCCTTCACTTCTTCAACTCATCAATTCTGGCTCCCTCTTTTATTTTCTAGGAATTGCCTCTTGTCGTTAATTCTTTCCGATTTCTATCTCGCTGAATCTGGATAGAATTTCCGGTGGGGTCGTCTGAACCTTGTGAAATTCAATTCTTTAAAAACTCAACTTCTTCAAATCTCCCTCTCTAAAGACACCTTACTAACTTTCCTATCTCTTCGACGGTTCTCTCTCTCTCCTGTTGACAATATAAACAGCCTTGGCCGTTAACATAAACAAAAAAAAAATGTCTTGGAAACTCACATCACAACGGTGCTAAGGCGGCCTCAAAGAACTGGGAAGTTCTGTTGTAGAGCTGCGAGATTATATAAATCCTCATTCATCAGTAACTCCCAGTTATACAACCGGCCTCAATTCCTGCCCTTGTATGGAGAATAACTTGCTCTCATATGGCTGGGGGGGCTTAAGGTTTCGAGCCCCGGCTTTTGGATAGGGTCGAGACAAAAGCCAAAAGACCTTATAAAATGTCCGTTTCTTTCTAGTTCACTTGACCCTCTATTCTTGCTGCGGCGCGATGTGGGTGCTTTATCTCTTTTTCTATAGGTACCGTGCGGCAACTTGCAGAGGAACTTTCCACTCGCGCTGCCACCAGCTTAAGACGCCCTCGTAGCCACAAGGGTGCTGTGTCGGCACATGAGTTTTGTGTTGATATTAGCAATTCCAGACTAGTTCGCTGAGCGGGGTGCCTCTTCCTTTTCCTGCCACCCTCTGTTCTGTGATAATTCTCTTCCATCTTCTGCTGTGTTCCTACTCAATTTAACTCCCGCACTTTAAGGCCCGCGTCTGTGCTATCATCTGCGTAATTTGCGTTAGTTGATGTTTTGTTATAACACCCCCTCTTGAATTAGGCTTTGCCCGTGGCGGTTGTGATATAACTGTAAAAGAAAAATATATACTATTATAAATATATATATAATACAATATAACTAGCCACCAAAACTACAAAGCACAAGCGCATTAATAACACATCAGAAAAGATTGATATATCAATGGTGAGCATGACCATAAAACATATATATTATATATATATATATAATAGTATATATATAATATATATATATATATAATACTTCTATAATTATCTATGTAATATATATATTATTAATATATATATATTATAATTATATGTCCGATATATATATATATACACTATCATAAATTATATAATATTATATAGTATAATATTATACTATATATAAATTATATATATATATATATATATATAAATATATAATTATATATATATAATATATATATATAAACCTATAAAATTTATATATAGATAATATATAAAATAATATATTATAACTATTATAAATATTAAATCACACACTATATACTTATATATATATATCATCATAACCACCGATATATATATATATCATATTAATAATAACCTCATATACCTATATATATATATAACAAGATGATCTCAGCACAACTCTTGAGTAATTTATGATTGTTTAGGGCTCAAGCCCGGTATGAGTGGATAGTGAACATCTGCTGATATATATGTAAATGTACATTATATATATATACTACATATAAATCCTTATTATATATACTAATATATATACTAATATATAGACTAATATCTAATATATATATATAAACTAATCACTACTATATATATTGCCTGTCTGTCGTCAAACAGAAAAGGGGTTGACCGTATTAAAAATAGAAAAGCGCAGCAACAAGCAGCTCAAATAAAATCAAAAGATTCGTGAGTGGTAGATCTGAGAATAGGGTCTGAAGTCTTCATTCACTATACAAACAAATTACTATAATTAGTGTAAACCATCACAACCCCTCTACAGACACGGACACCCCCCACATTAAATACCGATATTTTTCTGAGAGATACCCAAGCCATGCGCTCGTGTTCCCGCACTCGAGTTGGAACACCGGCACGTTCCAAACTATACGATATATTCCTAGAATCAGCCAACAAAACTCCAGGTACCAAAAATTACTCAAAACCGTCCCCCAACAGACTATGAAATATTTATTACAAAATATCCTATTGCAATCACACACCAACCAAATATCAAATAACCGTTTAAATCAGCTCCGTCGTTTTTCTTGCACCAGTCCAAATTGTTCTTTTTCAAACAAAACAGTATGCTCTTCGCTTCCGGCACACCTTCTTTAAAAAATATACTCTTAAACATATCATTTCGACATCCACGACAGCACGAAGCGACAAAACGCTATCGTAATAGCGTTATGCTTCATCGATCCAACAATAACCCAAGTGAATACTAAAAAAAAAAAATCTTGAACCTTCAAATATAGAGAATTGTACAAATACGAGACCTTCACAGTCCACTAGGTCTAGTTGTGGAGGTTTCGATGCCTTTGTTCCAAATGATAGAATAATTCCGCGCGCGGAGGTGGTTTTTGGGACGACAGAAACACCCATTCTGACCCACTACAACGCTACACTTAACACACCCACCATCCTTAACCACGACAAGCAAGACGCAACAATCGTGTCGACGAAGAGTAAATCAACACTATACATTTCTAGTTTAATTCACAGCCACCCTTACATCCATGCGGCACTCCGGTTTTAGATATTGAATATATATAATCATTATATATAATATAAATATATATACTACTATAGGTTTTTAGTAATTCTGATACTTTAATACTATCATAATATATTATATAGTATATAACCATCAACATACATCCATACATACACCATATATATCACTATAAATATATACCATAATATATATACTATAATACTATTTGTTAATATTTATTTATATTGATAATAATATGACATATATATATATATAATATTATAATATCAATGAACCACAAAACGGCAACACTCCCTAATCCATAAAATATATTTCATGTTCACTATAATATCAGTATATACGCTCCTAGTATATACACCTAAAACATATGATATATATATATATTATACCGCTTCATCTATTTATAACTTAATATTATATATCCACTAGAATGCAATATGATTGCTAAAAAAGATATCTTACGCATTAGTAACGTTTTGTCATTAACAAAAGATAACAAGAAAACAGACCTTTATCGTGACACTAATAATATTTTATTAGACAATATGGTCTACATTTTAATGCAAACAAATCCTGAACAACATCCTACCTCCACCAAACAACACAAATTTTGTTCAAACAGTTTTGTTTTATAAAACACGTATATTAAAAATTAACTATTTACCGTAATCTGAATATGATCGCTAGAATGCTAAAGCAAGGCAAATAATGTAAGAAAAAAGTTTATCTTAACCGCATTTCCTAAATCTCACTTGGCACCAAAAATAACCAATTATTATCGGGGTTGACGGTAAAATCCCGCGAACAATTAACCTTTAACATATTTATATATTGATTTATTTTTACAGATATAAAGTTATACATATATATATACGATATTATAGAATAGTTTAGTAAATTAAGTTTTTTTATATTTTCTATTTTTATATATTGTAATAAAAAAAGAATAAAAAGTATGTGTAGCAAAATATTATTATATAAAATGTATTTTATTTTTTGTTAATTCTATGCTACATAATAAAAGATATTTTATAATAACATGAATTGATAAACAATATCTAAATATCTATCCCAAGAGAATAAAGTTTTGGAAACTGACTGTTGAATTTATCTTATCCTTTCCCAAAAAGAGATAATTTTAAAGAGTTTAGATAGGAATAGCAGATTGAGTATTCAATTCCTATTCTGGCCGTGCTCTCTTCCTAAAAAGAAGGTTGCGTACACTCCCTTCTCCCCAAGTCCTTAAGTCAGCAAGAACATAGGCAGCTCTCCCACTATCGGACTGCCTAACAAAATGACGGGAAGCCTCCTCCCTGCTTAACAAAAGGCTGTTTGGCGCTCTTCCTAAAAAGAGTGTGCAGTTGTTCCTCTTCAGCCTGACTCTCAACAGTGCGGCTGCGCCCACTCCTCCGCCGCGACCAACAGCAGTCTTTGCGCTCCTCTCCGTCTCAGATGCTCTCTTCTCCCTTGTCTACAAAAATAGTGAGCCGCGCGCACTCTCCTCCTTTACAAAGAAGCTGCGCGCACCTCTCTGCCATCCGAAGAGGTCTCGCGGCTTGCTCTATCCTGCGCTACAGAAACACAGTGGCAGAATACTTCTCCTGCCTATCCCCTCGGATTCAACTCCTTCACCATATAGTCCTCTGATTGTAAGCAAAGTATCGCAAGAAGGGCCTCCACTCCCTTTTTATACATACCCACAATCTCTCACTCTACCCATACACCAAAACATAAATAGACTGTTGACTATACCATGACTCAACACACTTCCAAAACAATGATGAACCACGGGAACTTTACTCTCTCATTAAACCGCCAACAATCACCACCACAATGCAGTGAGACCGAAAAAGACACAACGTACACTCTGCCTAACGACTCCCACCACAACCCCACATAAACAAACAGTACACGACCCAAGCCCCATAACAGCAACTCAATCAAGATAACAACGACAAGAAATTCACGTCTACAAAATCAGTGCACCACTAACAACCTTACTCTGTCAACCACTAGGCAGAATAAATTTCTTACAGCACAAGCAATTAGTAGTTTTGCTACTTTTTCACCAACATAGGTTAGAAGAATGATTTTGCTATTCTTTATTAGGGATAAGTTTCGTAAACAGTAGTGCTACCACATTAACGCAACGAAAGAGAAGACCAGAAGAGGCGATCCAAGCCTCCTAATAAGCTCTCTAAACCAAATACTCTAAAAACCCCTACAACTTATATATAAACACCAAAACCACGCAACAAATACACTAACTAACCATATATATATACGATATATATATATATATATATATATATACTATATAACTATACGATAAACCACATACCTGAAAATACAGCGTATACGATACGACCGACTTAATATATAGTATAACTATAAATACTATAACAATATATAATAAAATAGTATATATATATATAAGAACATAATAAATAACATATAATGACCATATTAAACATAATATATATATATTATTCTATATATATATATACCTCAACATGACTTAAATAATATAATAATACAGACATCATATACTAAAACAATATCACACCCCTACACTAATGCTAAACTCAGATAACACACGCAATACATCAAATATATTATATATATTATATATATACTCATATATCATATATATATATATAAAAGGGTTTCAGATGGAATAGATACATCTTCACGCTCTAAAGGCATGAGACCTCCGCGTAGAAACCAGCTATCATGTGAATAAAATCTTGAACAAATGACCCACTCACAAATCGCGTCCATTTTTCTATATATACACTTATCGGACAGACAGGGGCCAAAAAAATACGAGAAGTTGTGGATATATCCAATTGCAAAAGAAAATGGACCATAAATCCAAAACAGCAACACCAATATGGATGTTTAGCTCCAATAATATGTACCACATTTAGGGATCACATACTACTAGTATATGTGCTTTTTTCTATGCTTAATATCAAGAGTTGCTAAAGATCCTCAAAAGAATGAGCTCCATTTGTACAATTACAAATCCACGCTAAGACATCATGAAGGAATGTCGACTCAAACATAGCTCGTGATGAATTCAGTCAGATGCACGAACAAAACTCACGGCTCGTAAATAATGAGACATATCACCACGAATACCTTTATACGAGCCTATTTAACTTCTAACTACACACCTCACCATAGAAACAATGTTATCTACAAACAGATGATCTTAATGAAACACGACATAAACAAGACAATGGTAGTGCCCGCAGTAACGTGTCTTACATGCTCATATTGTAACGAGTGCCAACACCCATAATCTCTTGCCTATATATGCTCACAATTTAACGAATACATATCAGGTTGCGGTTCTAGTGGTTGACTTATTGTTATTTGGCGCAAAAGTCAAGCTCACTGAACCGTATAGCGTTGTATTTGTTGGTGAATAAGAATATTTATTCTTGTGTTTGGTAGCTTTACACGAAGACCGTTATCAGCTCAACACACAACATTTCCATGTATCATCGCAATTCAGTGCCAATGTTGGTCACACCCACCTAAGGAAGTCACGAACCACCGTGGTGCTGCCACCATGCAAGTTATTATCGCAATGAGAAAAATATAGCTTGTGTCTGAAAGCAGAGCATACCACTACAAAAGACAACACTAATCATAATATATATCGAAACAAACCGTCTATACTAGGGGTGTACAACACGGCAACAATTCTTTATTCTGTGAGAGTACCTCAACGAGTCTATATCAAATAATCCGTAATTAGCATAACGCGCATACTTGAAAACCTACAGACAACATTTATGGTTTAGCGCTAATATCTGCAGGCTTTTGAGTATTAGGTAATCTTTTTGTTGTTATCTGCGTACATATAGAATTACACAACACTCAACCAGAATCTTAATTCGGCTAATATGGAGCAAACCAGAGAATTTAAAGCTACAAAAGCTGGACAAAAAATAATTTAAACTCTATAGTATAGAACAATAAAATACGTTTCATTTTTCTTATAAGTCTCGATCAATCAAGCAAAAAAAGCAACCCATTTGCATATCAATGTTCCAGCACTAACCTTCTCACGCCCCTATGAGTGGAAATCATATAAAATTAAAAATAAATATTATGACCTGTATACATTATTATCACATATATACCGAGTACCAGCATTATTTAATTATACCCAATACACAAAGAATATGATAAACCTCACTTCTCAGAATTATTATATTCAAAACTCAACCCTACTCCCATAACTATACTAAACAATTATTAAATATTATAATTATGTATTATTTATATTTTAAAGTTTCATTAATTTTATATATTTCATTTGAATTTAATTTATTAAATTTATTATTATTTAAATTCTGAATAATATAAATGACATTTACTAGCACTATTAAACTTACTCATATTAAACGATAAACTGAAAATTAAAAGAAAACTGTAATTATGGTTAAATTTAATATAATTTCATATTCTATATATATATTTATTAGTATAATATAATTTATCACCATTTAAATTATATTAAATATTACTATTTAAAAATATTACTTTAAGCATTATTATTTAATAATTCGACATCTAGTGAATCCAAAGTCAACTCAATTGTAGACAAATTGGGATATATATACATCAACTTCAACTTATTTTAAAAGATATAATGAAATTAATTATTTATAGAATATTTTATTATTTCTTTACACTCGAGTTAAATTATGTGCGTAAAAATCGCATCATATTAAATCATTGTAACGTAGGTATAATATTATTATTTACAAGATTGAGTATGTATAAAAAATAAAAAAATAAGTAATAATAATAATAAAGATACATAATAAATAATAAATAATAATAATTCACTAATCGACATCAATAACACAAGACGATATAAATTGTATAACATATTAAATTATAATATTAATAGGATAATAATAACATATAACATTACATCTATCTAAACTATAACTGCATACTAATATATACATCCATCATATATAACATTCCTTGTACGAGCCTAACCGATTTTATATTAAATAATATATATAATTATGAATATTTAAGTATAAAATACTATATAAAGTTACTAATCAACATTAATTCAATACATAAATACTCTATAATGTTAATCATTCAAACTTACACATTACCTCAGACTACTCAATTAAATATTTAGAATTTACATATAGAATAATTACTAAGTGATATATAACAATACTATATTAAACATCGAATTTAAAAGAGTCTCATTTAATAATTATTCTAAAATAATGAATTAACATTAATATAACATGTAATATCTATATATAAAATCAATTAAACTTTAACATTATAATAAATCACAAAATTCTTCAACCCATTAAAAATGTATCTAATACATATATAAATACTCTAAATATAATTCACTCACACTATAATTAATTAACAATATAGTATTGAGCCATACAATTATAACTGCTATAATAAAATATTAATATACTAATCAGCAGATTCTACCCACGCAAAATTCACCCATTACAACCCTTACGCAGATTTTAAATATATCTCATATATATTGAGGCAAGTCACTCACTCACTCCATTTTAATTCATATAGGATACGTGTGTGAGATAATATAGTTTGAGAATATTAATATGACAAAAATAAATTAATTTTTCAATATATATTAATATCCTTAAAACAATTTAACCAAGCATCGCTACCTGTAATTAAAGTTATTTTTTCGAATGCATCGCCTACAGAAACTTATTTATTATCCTTTTATTCAGCAATATGTCGAGGATGCGGTATGCTGATTAAATATTGAACGCCGAATAGTTATATGTTGTATGAAAATTAATTTATATAATTTAATATATTATAATTTATATATATTTTAAATACATATAAGTTAACTCTCAATATGCATTTAAAAATGTTACATTATAAGAGTCTTAAGATAGCTAACTTCATGCATACAATATAATTAATTATAATGTATTTATTACATTTAACATTATTATATATCCTTAATTTCTTATTAATTATACATAGAGATATAATTCAAAATTTGATTATTAATTAGCTAGAGTGATATTACTGTAAATTCATGACAATAGATTAAAATATATATAATTAATTTAATCGATAAAGTCTACTCACCAGCGATTACCCTCAACATAATAATATTTCAATTGATCCGAACAACCATTCACATATATAACCCACAACTAAGTCCATGCCAAACAGCTTATAATTATATATCAACATATCCAATATATACACTCATTAAACGAATATATTAATTAATTACATAACTTACCTACGATGCGAGCACCGAAGCATAATAATAACAAATTGAAACTATAAATTATATATTTCAAGTTCAACACAAATATATATCAATATCGATATAATAACATTAAAATATATCACTATACATTTAAACTGGAATTTTAAATCTTACTTAATATGATTGAACCGCCCTATAACTTTCAGAACTTATATTATATATATAATAAATTTAATATAATATATATAAATATAAAAATATTTAATAAATAATTAAATATAACCTTAATAATATCAGGTAATTAATTAATCTCATTAATAATGGTAAATTCTCTTTAAGTTCCATTTTTATGGTTTAAATATTAATATCTATGTTACATTAAATATTATTTTATAAACTATTCATATATTAATTAAATTCATATCTATCATATATATAAATTAAATTAAATTACGATAATTGAGTAATATTGATTTAAACATTTACTATCTAACATTCACAGTTTGTATAATATTAATATTAACACTTGACAATATTTAAATAATTGCTTATACCAAGTGTGTATGAATTTATTATTATTAATATAATAAAAAATTAAATTAAATTTTAATTATGCTGCAGGACAGCGAATGGTGATCCTAAACTAAATAATATTATTAAATGTACGCTAACAAATTTATATCCTCAATATATTTCAACCTCTTTCCCTAAAAACTCTCTCGAACCTTAATTATAAAGAATAGTAATGATTAATTTACAATCAAAATTTTGTAATAATTTACATTTTTAAACAAATAACTATATATTTAGTTTTAATATCAAAATATATGGAATATAGCCTTCTAAGAACAAATTCTACAATACTTACAGTTAATATTGGTAAATTATATCATTATACTTTTTTCACCCCTTTCTCTTGACCACCCCTTTATCTCATAGTATCACTGTGAGAGTGATCTTGATTATATCTTCTCCTATTCTATATCATCTACAAATCTAGTCCAGCAATTGACAATATAAAATATTCTCTCATTAAACAAATAGATGAAGATGAATACACACACGTTAATGTATTTATAATGATTGACAACTTTGCTCGCTGCTGTCTTTCCAATTTCCATCTTGATGAGAATATAATAATTCCACTACAATTTTCTCTATCGATATTCATAAAACAAACTCTTCACGACACCGTACTAGACCAGATAAACACATCTCAATTATAATTGCTAAATTAATTTAGCTAATAAATTAAACTACTATATATCCACTCTAAACTATAAATATAATATACTATATTATATTATCAAAAATATTTATTTGATTTAAATATATATATAACTAATAGTACAGTATATATCCCTATCATGTTTGATATAAAATTTAAACTTATTTCTTCCTTCTAAAATGTATAGATAAAGAATAATATTATTATAATTTGGAGCACCTGAATAGAATCATATATACTTATATGATTGGTATAAATAATGAATGCGATAGGTTACTCATCATTCTAACTACTGGATCACATGTAAATGAGATAAATACTTAATTCATATACAGTAGTTAGAGTAAATCGCATATCTACCATTATCTATAGTAATTAATATATTGAAGAATATAATAAGGATTGTTGGCTTACATATGTAATTAATAGATATATTATATTAGTATATAGTTTTTCCATATATATTTTAGATAGATAAATAGGTATACAATAAATTTATATAAATGACACATGTTCGGATTTCAAGTTTTCAACTGCACAATAAGTACATCAAAAGTTATAGAACGGAATATTAACTGTATTATATCTAAATAAATACAATATACAAAATAAAACAATAATATTTAATATCATAATAATAATATAGATATAAAAAAAGGATAAAATCAATAATAAATAATATAATAGATAAATATAACAATAATAAAAAATATATAAATCACCAAAAGATGTCAATAATCCACATAAATAATATAAAGATCATATTTCTACACTAACGTAATTTATATAATCTAATTAACATTTCTTTTTTAAAACTCTAACATTTTATTAACATATGAGATAAATGAATGGAGAGGTTCACACACTAAAAAAGCCAATACATATATAAGTGTAGTAGAATTAATAAGCATATAAATAAATTAGTATACAATATCAACATAAGAATAAACAGAGTTAAAAGTTTTTGGGGGAGATTATTTAAAGACAAATTAGTGTGACGTAATTTATTGGCATTCACAAATAACTAATTAAAAAATTAAAAGATAAATTCTGACAATTATCAATTACATTTATAATATATGCTCTACAAGAGTGGAGAATATTAGATATGTACAATTTTTATATACATCAATAAATAATTATAAATGAAGAATTATGTTTAAAGTAAGTACTCAATAACCAACTAACAGTCGTACGAAATAATAATATATGAATATTAATATTAATATTAAATAAAGACTTATTCCTGGACCTATCCTTTAGATAATGACTCACTTCGATAAATATTAAATACTGTCATAATAATATTAATCTTTATTCAAATTAATTGAAATGATTTAGACTTAATAATCTAAACTTCGATATTGAATGTACTATTAATTATTATAATTTGAATATACAAAATCTTAAAGTAATTAAAATATTGATATTATAAATAATATTTAATTTACACCGTGAATATAAAACTATATAACATGATCTTCAAAATAAACTAAATTGGCTATTTAACTATTAATTTATTTAATATTTTTTAGACTTTACACTGTAAATAAATAATATTAGAGTTTATTCAAATTATTATATTAATTATTATAAATAATATTCACTTATTTAAATTCAATTAAATATTCTCAGACAATTAATAATATATAACTCAATTTTATATAAGCTTAATATTGAGATCAATTCAATCATTTCAACGTACTCACAAAGTGTGAGACTCAGCAAAGATGATCATGCTCAGTGTGAGAGCTATTACAATATCTAGCATGTGAAATGCTGAGATTTCGGATATCAGCAATATACCACTCGACACAGTCTGAAATAATAATCATAACAATGTAATACATACTGAAAAGAGTAGATAATTAAATGTACATTAACATTAATGATATAGAATATTCGTACAATCGTACGACATATCGACGTGAATATGACGAAATCAGACTAATCAACAATTAAATAAAATCACATAAATCAGAAATATAATATAATAATCATTATCAATAATATAATAGAGCTAACGAAAGAAATAATATACCTAGACTAATAACTCACTATAATGTTAAATATTAATATAATTAATTAATATTCTAAAGAAATATATAAAAATCATTAAATCCACTATTTAGTAAAATATCAATTAAAAGACTACCGCAACAAGGATGTGATTATTTACTAAAATGAATATAAATAAATTAATGATATATATCCCAAATATTAATATTAAATATTTATTTATAATTAATAATTAATACTATTAAATTATTAAATATATATATATTATAATATTAAAATATACACCACATAATTATTATAATATATTAATATATTAACGATATTTAATACTGATAATAATAATATTAATACTTATAATATAATAATATAATAATTAAAATTAATATCACTTAATTACTAAACTATGTATCATTTAACTATCAGACCATGAATTCACATAAACACACTTTAAATAATCACTATAATCACACAATCCTAATCTTTAAATTAAATACTCACATAATATAGTTAGGACTATAGTACAGCGAATTATTACTGAATTAATCAGTTGAAGATAGTAGAATCTAGAGCTAATCTAACTCGAATCCGTATAAAACATACGAAAATCAGAACTCGCCACAAGCCCAATAGTATACTATACATTAAAGTATGATAATTAATTAACTAATCAAGATGTACAATGACGTCTCCGTCTCAATATAACTACAAACTCACATATAAATCCAGTATACATAGAGTAACAAATATAATGACATCCTTAAAGTCAATTACAATCACTTAGAAATGGTGGAATAATCAAACTATTAGAGTCAGCGAAATATCGATCAGTCTCAAAATTTAAATACACTGAAACTAATAATACCAATCACGGCATAAAATATAATTAATACATAACACAATAATTCAAATCAATCCTAATAACAAACAAACAACTTATCAATAATATACTGTAAGATAATACATTACACTCACCACTCCTCATTTGCATATATTCTTGTCTCAGATACAGATCAATTAAATTATCACAATTCAACGTACTAAATAATAAAATATACACACTTAGTTAATCTAATACAATAAAATAATATATAACATAATACTTTATCAATAATATTATGAAGAAAATAGCATCCAGCTCTAATCTCTAAAACGCTTAATGACCATTAATCACACTTTAAATAATTAACTCACACACCACGATCATCTCCAAATACAAATATAACCTACTTATAGATACGAATCACATCAATAAATACCTTTCCATAAAATAAGATTAATTTTAATATCCAATATTTATATTTTTCACAGAAATTCTATACCTACTATTCTACACTATTAGTTAGTAATATAATCTACTAAATATTTATAACTTTGTTAATGTTAAACTAAGTAGTAGATCCCCACTATCTTAATGAAAAAAATCACTAGAATTATTTATGTTATAACGTTAGTATTTTTATAATACATATCAGTAAAATCATCATAAAATTCTGACCAAATGCTCCAACTTTTATATTGTATTAATAATAACAACTATGTAATAACCATCATAAATATAGCTACTAATAAAATGCCTACTTCATTATCTAACTAATTCTCCATAATCAAAACTCACAATATCATATAACAAGTATACCGCCTATTCTTATATCTAATATAACTAAATATGCCAAGTAAACCATATTCAACTCAATATCGTACCACTACTATATGATGACTGATTTTTATGCAGAGTCTCCCACAGATAGTTAGGTAATCATGCCTCTAATAGATTATGAGAACCAGATTAGGAGATGCAATCCTAGTACAACGAGACTCAATAAATAACAAGATAATACCCCGTGAAATAATATATATATATATAATAATATTATATATAAATAATAATAATTTAATAATATAAAATTAATTAAATAATAAATATAATATAAATGGAATAAAAAATCAATAATAAAATATCATGAAATATAATATTAATCACAAAATTAAATAATTATATATATATAATCATTATATAATATCAAATTATCAATTCATATATCAATAAGTATAATAACCGAATCATATAAATTATAATAAGCATAATTAAATATTTACTAACACCCAACACTTGATTTAAATCATCAAAATTATATAATAAGATTAACCTTAAAAATATCCCCACATAAAATTTTAAATATAAATATATATATATATTATTATATATAATATACATATATTATAATAATATATAATATATATTAATAAATTTATAAATATATTATAATAATATAATAACTATAATAATAATTTTAATATTATATTTAATATAATATATACATTATATTATTATAAAATAAAAATATGCTAAACCAATATATATTTTTTTAAAAAACTACATACATTAATCTTATCTTATAAATGGTAAAGAAAATGATGTTATACATAAGAGAAATTAATACATAATAACTCAAAATTTGTCATATATATCTTTCTAAACATTTGAACATATAAAAATTAGGTACTATCTAAATGTAACTCATTATAATCACCCCTCGTACTTTATTGCATCAATAACTATAAATGTTCGTCAACTATAATTTAAATCAATTCCAAATGTCCAAGTTGCAGTAGGACTCACGATACTAATATTATCATCCATTACTATAAAAATACAAGTCAAAATAATCACATTATACAGTCGTCAATGGATACCTCTTGCAAAATAATCTTATTTTAAATATTATAAATAGTTTTAAAATTTATGAATAAAAATAGATACTTCTTATACAGTATGAGAGATGAAGATTAATTTAATTAACTTAGAAAGTTATGAAAAATCAGATATATTTTCACACACACAGATAAAATAACATAAAAATTCACAAAAATTATATAAAGCATCATGAATGAACTATATAACTCAGATCATTGGATAAATAAAGTTACTACATAGAAAAATTCATAATCTCAGGAATCAAATTTTATTTATCAATGTTAATACATTAATACTAAATATAATATATATATCATTATCTCGAATGATCCGACCTATCGTGAGCTTTTCAATCACCTTCATATATTCTTGTGCACTATTATTAAGTCACACCATTATTTAAACGTGATTTATTAATATTTACATCACTAAGCCATCAATAACATGATCTGAATGCAGTACAATTCACGTAACTTAAAAAAGATAAACTTGTTCACTCGGCTTCATATTTATGCTATATTATTTATATTACTATAATAACTAAAGTTGAGTTACATGACAATAACTCCACATGAGCTTCTCAGTTTTAACTGTAGTATAGTTCTGGTAAGTCATGTGTATAAGGAGAGTACTCAAAATATATAATATACTATAAAAGCAATAAAGATATGTACATGCTGCTCGTCCAGAATTCACAAAGTCTCCATCATACCCGATCTACAGTTTTCTACCTCCGATTCACTTGGCAGTGAGTTAGGGTGAATATCGGTATCACATAAAGAGAAACTCACAAGTGGTACAAAAGCGCATCAACCGCTTACATCGGAATACATATAGTCTATATGCAAAGTGATTTGTGCAATGGAAGAGTATCAATAACCAGTGGGTACTTAGAAAAGTCTCATCAGAGAGTAGATCGTTCTCACTTTGACCTCTTTGACAGAGTAGTAGGCGAGTAGATGAGTACTCGCGGATGATCTTGTCAAGCCATTTTCTCTGCTTAAGTCATTTTGATTTCTTCCATACCATCTGGTGGATTTTCCTCGTCAAAGCATTGCAAAAAAGGACTCTCCCCAGTAAATCTAAGGTTTAGAGTATTGGTGACACACCTTTCTAAAATAGTAAGTGGAAGCTATTTACTATACTAAATGGATAATGTTACTCATTATTTTAGGTGTGTATTTAGAAGTTGATAGTTTAAAATACTTACTATATACCAATATAAATTATTACTATTGAAACACAAGCATTATAAATGATTAATTGAAAGAGTAGACATTTGTCTTCTAATGCTGTGCCAACTACTTCAAGGACCCTTTGTTGAAGTTAGGATGCATTCTGGGATAAACATGTCTCTAAATATAAAGAGTCGAAATTTAACTATTAAAATGAAATCTAAGACAGAGAGAGAGACCTTTCTTTAGAGATTACGGTAAAGGGATGAAGACTATGGAGAGCAGCATACGTACGTAGGAGAAGGACTCGTGTCTGGAACATAGCTCTAGTGACGAAGACAGCGAGAGAATGAGAGAGTATGAACGTGGTGAGAAGGAGTGGGAGAGAGGACGAGAGAGAGAGAGTGAAGAGAGAGAGAGAGAGAGAGACGAAGAGGAGGAGAAGTAGAGTATGTATAGTAGAGAGTCTTACTCAATGTATAGTGTTTCACGAATTGAATCTGGATCTGAATCATGCGACAATACAAATGACGTATACATAAGTTCCCTCATTGTGGTAAAGCGGGACAGAACACCGAGTCTGGCTGGCGTTATACCTCTCAGTCAGGCTGGTGCTTGATGCATAGACCTCTCACCCCCGACCATCTGCTACCCTTCCACCACCTCCTCACTCACCGCACAATATACGAGAGGACGTATTGAACTGCGCATTTCTAAAAGGTTGAAAATACTGACAGCTCTAGTGTCTTCAGATATCTCAAATCTTTTGATATCTGTAACCATGAGCTAATCAACTAAAATATATCTTTTCCTGTTGAAACATGTATATTTGTTATGTTATTTATGATTTTTATAGGTTTTATTTTCACAATTATTGTCTCTCACTTAAATAATCGACAAAATATTTACTTACATGTCCTAATCTCTTACCACACTAATCATATCAGTTATTACCTAAAATATGTTTGATTCCTTTAAAGTTACTTTTAATATTTATTTATTCAATTTATTACTTATTAAAATTATTAATTTGCTCAAAAACCCTTTTATTTTTGTCTAACACATCACTTAAGTTATTATTCCTAATAAATTAAATGTATAATACGAAATTATGTTAATTTATGTATTTATTGAATATAATTTATGAATATTCCTTTTGTTTTTTATATTGATATTTTAATTTATTTCATTATATATATGTATTATGTATTTATTTATTTGATTTTTTAATAATTATTATTATAATTAATATATTTATTATTATTGCTATATATTATTATTATACACTCTACCTCATAACTGTATTATTATTTAACATATTATAATATTATAAAATTCATTATTTTATATATATTATTTAATTATTATTATTTATTTGAAGAAAATTATTTTGATTATTATTAAACACTTGTATATGTATTTTAATTTACTTATTAAAATATATATATTCACAAACTTTATGACAAATGCTGATTTATTGTTTATAAAATAATATTGTTTTTATTCATGAAAAGTACTATTACTATTTGTTTATTTGACCCTGAAAATGTCCTTTGTAATATAGACGTAAAACAGTAAGAACATAAATAGACCACTAATTAAGTACTTCCGCTCCATAAGAAGTAGTGGAACCTTGGTTCACTTCCAGGTTTTTCAGTATTTGCTTGATAAACTGACCTTAGTTGAGAGTTACGTCTTTAGAGGTCCTGAACTTAAAAAAATACAAATCGCTATAATTTATACTTCAACCCTAAAGCACCGTAAAGACGCTTGAAGATTTAAAGCATGTATAGATGACGAGTTCAGCCCCTATGGGGCAACGAACTAAGAGAGCCAATCACTCACAGCATTGAAGTAATTCCAAATTTCATAATAGATACTGCTCAATTTGTGATCTTGAAACAAACACAAATCTCAGTAGAAAAATATATCATTTAATAGTAATAATAAATAATTTTTGAGTAGTGAGAATAGTACAATATTAATATATAATTCAAGTAAAATAATATCTAAGTATTGATCAATAATATATAATACAATTAATAATATAGTATATATGATATTATTTTCACCGTTATAATAAAAGCATGGAAATTTTGATTATATGTTATTATAATAATATATATAATATATATATAAACATTAATAATATATTAAATCATATAAGATATTATTTATTTAAATACATATTGTAATAAATAATATAAATTAACTGTTTAATATAATTATTATATATATAATATATATTATAATATATATAATATTATAATAATATAATTAATAATATATTAAATATATATTCCAGCCTTAGTTCTTAGTATTTATTAAGACTTGCATTCAAATGTATTGTTAACATCAAATCATTATGCAAAAAAATGTATCCCCAAAACGAATTTCTCATGAAATCTATTACTCGTACAATATAAATATTATATCTTTAGTTAAGTATTAAGTGGTAGATAGCGTGATAAGTAGTTAGTTAGTTCATTAAGTTAAGTTAAAGTAGCATTAAGTAGTTTAATGATAGAATAGTTTAACGAATTTCGTTTTAGTATGTGATGTATACAGCATAATAACCATTATATAATCTGTACAGGATCGATAATAACAATTTATTAACTGTTTATAGTTATTATTTTAAGAGACCATGTTCATCACACCATAATTTTTATATTAATAAAACTAAATCATACTCTAACAACAAATCCCTTTATTCTATATACGTCTCAATAAAAATGACGCTCGACAGCATAATATGAGGCTGATTGATATTTGAGTTCAATTACAACCAATCCTCATCATAAGATCACAGACGACAAATAACATTAGATAAAGAGGTATATATACTTATACAAAATCCACAACATTTTTTCAGAGATTTCACATTGGTATGTCAGTGAGTAATAAAGATGCTCTCAAACTGATGATAGGTGATATTTTTAAATATACTGCTATATTTAATAGTTTATGACCTGATTGTGTATTGTTATTATATATATACCATAGACACTGACGACGTCGCTACTACAATACAGAAGACAATTTGAATCTCACTATCCTTCATGATAGTCATATAACTTTTATAAAACAATAACATCATTTAAATACCAATTTACTTAAAACAATTTTATAATTTTTATCAAAGCTTTTAAATACAATTTTACATTTACTAGTTAATACATTTATATTAGAGTATATCTAACAGTTATTGGTCTTTACCAATTTATAAGTTTAAATCCAGCTGATCAGGCTACAAATCTCGTTTAAAAAAATCACATAAGTTGAGTTACCAGTTGGTCAAATTTTTTCTACAAATCTTTGATCCTTTAAACCTTTAAGGACGCGAAAATTATACCTATAAAATTTAAAAACATTTACATTTTATTATTTTTTTATTAAAAAAAATAAGGTATATTAAAGACCTTAAGTTAAAACACATTAGGGGACTGGTCTATTAATTATTGTGTTTTAATTAACACAATAATAAGACTCAATATTTAAGTACCAAAAACAAAAACTATGAGACTCTTAGGTAAGTTTAAGTGATACCACTGAGGGATCTCACACCCTCCTCTAATTATTATTGAATATATAATAATTTACACTAGTTATTCAATCTTAACTAATATTAGACATAATAATAATTATAGTTGAGTGATAATTATGTAATATTTATAAATAATACCAAATTGATCAAATGATACATATAGGTGAGATTATATAGCTTAATATACTAATACGAGTTATGCAACAATTCTTTACTATTTATAATATTAGAGAATTTATAATTATAATAGACATGATGATTGAAACATATCTCTTATTATTATACAGTAAATTATGAAAAAATAGTATATAAAATTGCGCGTAGGTAAAAAACCCCACGTAAATATCGATTATCATAATAATGGGCGAACATTTATATCTATATGGATTCTCTATTAGATCATATAATTATATTTAAAGATTATTTTTATAGGTAGATATAAACTACACTATCAAATAATATGAATATTTAGTATGAACTCCGTCCCAGTCAATTCATAGTAATTAATAAATAATATAATCTTAAAGCTAGTATGATTTAATAATCAGTTATTACTAATAATGATTTGATGCGTATCTAACACAGGTTATAATATATGTGATCAAAATGCAATTACTCAACAGAGTTTTATAGGTATATTCGCAGAATAACTTATCTAGAAAATAAAAATTAAACTTAGCTATCGCAAACTTCATTCATAGTATTTAATAATATCACGCGTATTAGTATCTTTATATGCGTATTAACTAGTTTAAATAGACAAATTATATTTGAATACTACTGTTTGAATTATTGAGGTTATATATTCCTTGTAGCTTAAAAATAATATAAATTATCATATAATACATAGAAACACTGAGAGTATAGAATGGGAATGCGTATAATAAATAAATTAATCAAAATATGATATATATTATATTAACATATAAACTTAAACTTATTGTATATACAACTATTAAATTATGTATATAGTGAAGTTTATATAATCTACACGTATATTGGAAGAAAAACCTGATATTAATATATGATAATTCAGCATATACCTAATATACCACATAATTCATATAATCAGGGTGAAACACCCAATATGAGTGAAAAATATATAAATTAAATACAACCATTACGTTACTGAATTAATACTATACATAACTAAGGATAATAAAGTATATATGAAGATACCTACTCCACAAAATAATTTAATTAAGTCAACCATAAATTATTTTTTAAACTATTTTAAGTTATTAACGTTATTAACTACATTATCAAAACCGAGCAGAGTACCCTTGCTTTGATTGAATCGTGGTCTTTCACATAAATAGAAATTTAAATAAATAAAAACAGTTTAATATAAAAAAATAAATAACCAGTTATATATATATTCTGAATTATATATATGCTGATTATATATTTATTTAATTATAAATTATACATTAATATATATATATTATTAAAATTAATTATATATTAAATTAATTAAAATATATATATATATATATTATAAATACTTACAAAAATAAATATATATATATTAATATATTAATATTAATATATATATATAATAATTAATATATATATATATATTAATATGAATATATAATTATATATACTAAATATATAATATATTAAACTAATATAATATATTGACCGACAGTAGTGCCTAGAAACCTTTAGGCTCATAAGTGCATAATTAATCAAAAGACGACATAAAGATCACACATCTGGAAAGTATCTGAGACCAAGACACATGGGATAGCACTTTATGCATTATTCTACACATGCGATGATTTATCAGGGTATCCTATATATTATGCTATAAAGAATATGGAATAACCTCTCTTAGTTCTAAATCTGTGAATCTTCAGTATTATAATATTTGTACAAAATACTTTTATGGATATGAGAGAACATAATTTGAAAGTATAAGATAGGTAATAGTATAGAGGGAAGAACCAACTCCTCACTATAATATAAATATATATATATAATATTAAAAAAGAAACAGTGGATATCTAGATACTCAATCGTGATTATCAAGATCTGTTAAATTGTCCATACGTTGGTTAATAGTAATAATTAAGTTACTGTAAATAGTATAACTCAACACTATATAAGTCATGGTTAGTATAGTAACCCCTACGAATTTAATGTCGCCGTGGATGAGGGATTCAAAACAGCTATACAAAATTATGTGTGAGAGTATTTCTATAGAGAAGACTCTAACATTTCTACTGTTAACTAACTCAGAGTTCAATAAGTATTAGTGTAGATGTACTATCTTGCATAGATATGTACTCAATGTAACTATAATACAGGTAAATTCGAGATTATCAAATCTCAGAAAAATGGATAGTATACTCGGATCTATTCATACTTAATTTTATGGATCACACTTCGATATTGATCACTCTCTCTCTGGATACTATGATTAGATTTGATATTATATCCGTAGAATGGAGTTCAATGTGTATGAGAGCAAAAATGTGAGAAAAAATATATAACCCTTTATCTATGCACACTAGTACATTTCATGAAATAATAGGTCGTGGCAGATATCAATGAGTGTTTATATATTTAAGAACTACATAGTTACCTTATCAACTTATTGGTTACCTATCACTAAGAGTAGATAGGACTTCACTCACGATTTCATACTCAGAGGGGAGGTACACACTAAGAATGAGGGATTGCCAGAATGAGGGTAGCCAAAGCAGTTATGTATAGTTAAGCTCAATCTATATCAGATAATCACCAAAGTATCGCTATAACCGAGCGATAATTAATTTACTACACCTGTCATTGTCAGGTCATGGATTATGACATATATTACTCTTACATCGAGACATACATATCATTTACACAAGAGTATAAAGATGAGGAATAAACTCGAGTACATTAATAACTACTGCATCATAACGATAAGACAAACATAAGCGAATATTGAGTGTGAAAAATGCATAATGATCTATCCTAATTGCATTATGAGTATGAACGTGCACGAGAGAATACTAATAAATAACTATACATCAGAGACTTTACGAGTTTACAATTTCAATAGCATTAAAATAAATAAATCAGGGTCTCCTCTAGCCCTTCTGTTCGATATGCTATACAATTTTAATAAATATATAATAATTAAAATATAATCCTAAATTTGATAGACTCTAAATATTAAAATATTAAGGAAATAAATAATAAAGTTAATATAGATAATATACATATATATAAATAATATTATTATATATATTTATATAAGCATTATAATTAATAGATAATTATAACATATAAATAAATAACTAAATAAATATAATATATTCTAATATATGGGTAGTAAATTATAACTGTAGAATATATATTGAGTAGGAAGTTAGGAGAAAGATATAATACTTAGTATTTTATAGTTTTAAATTAAGTTTTAAATTAAGTTATAAATATTAATTTATTCATATTTTAAGTAATATGAGAATATAAAAAATATGTAAGTGATTAAAATAAATAAATTAAATCATATATATGTATTATAAATTTATATATATTATATAAATTAGATATTATATAAGTAATTAAATATAAATAATAAAATTATATAATAAATTAAAATATAAATTAATAATTATGATAATTATAAATATTAAATATCGGGAGAAATAATAAATAATCCGAATAATATTGGTGAAAGGTCCTGGCTTGTCTACATGCTAACCTATAAAAAATTGGAGTTAAAATTGAGAGTACTGCACTATTGACCTACTGGTTGTAAGCTTATCAGTATCCCTGTCACATGAAATAATAAAATAATAATAATAAATATAAATAAATATATAAATTATAAATAATTAATATATATAATAATTATAAATATTATATAAAATAAATTATATATATATAATAATATAATTATTATAAAATAACAGAAGAATTTTTAATAATTAATAATATAATCTAAATCATTAAATAAAATAAAATAATTTCAATTAAAATATTTATAAAATTAGGAAAATAAAAATGCAATATTCGAATACTATATTAAAAATATAATTATTATATAATATATAATATTATAATTAATACATATATATATCAATATATATATATATATATATATATATATATAATAATATAAATATAATAATATATATATAATATAATAATATATTATATATATATTATTTATTTACTATAATATTATTATAATATAATTATATAATTAACTATTTATAATATTCATAATATTAATATTATATATATATATATATAACTAATACTATTATATTATATACTATATAATATATATTAATATATTAATATATATATATATATATATATTATCATAATATTAAAATATATATATATATATTATTATATATATAAATATTATCATATATATTATAATATATATATATATATATTAATAATATATATATATATATTTAGGTATATATATATTAAAATTAATATTAATATATATATATATTATAATATATATATTATATGAATATTAATATATATATATATAATATATTATAATATATATTAAATATATTAATATATATATTAATTAATATATATATATAATAATATATATATATATATATTAATATATAATATTTAATTTTAATATAATATATAATATAATTAAATATTCTAGTATATATATATTAATATAATATGTATATTAATAACATTTCTCATTGCCAAAAATATATTATATGTAACCTTAGTATTTTATATATAATAGTATATATATTAATATAAGTGATAAGAATATGCCTATATATATAGACCCATTATGCGACTATGCTATATACTGACTATATAACGTATACACATATATATACTGATATCGTCGACGGAAGCAGCGCGAATATTTCTCGAATCTCGACGGTCGATCGCTTAAAAAAAAGATTTATACCTCACCAAATTATATATCGTCCCGGAAATATCCTTCAAAGATTTTATACTATATATTATATACTACGCTAATATATAAGTAAGATATAATAGAAAGAATAAAAATAATAAAAATAAATATTAAATTAAAAAAGATCCAATCGCAACATACATGACATCACTAATGTTAATTAGAATACACAGGGATTCTTATTCTGACCTCTTCAAATTAAAGAGACTAATTGAGAATAGTCATTTATCTTTGTTTCTTATTTGATATGAGATATAGGTTCATATACCTGTTACCCAATAATATGGCCTAGATGGGACCACAATCTATTATAAACTACCTCTCAATAAAAACCTTGACCATTATCATTGTACCTATTTAATGCACCCTTTCTTATTCGACCTCGGGAGTACCTAAACTCACATTCCTCTTCTCCAGGTATTCATTTACTTATTACTGACTCAATTCAGTTTCTCCAAGTTTTTACCTGATAATGTAGTCGATTTCTCAGCACACTCACGCAACTATAAAACAATTTCCGACTTAACCAAACCGACTATATTTAATCCTTGTATACTTCCCACTAATGATCGCAAACCATTTACTTATCATATATACTTCACATCATCACCAAATCATCCCCAATGAGCTCATTCCTCTAATTTTCCATCAATTTCTTACTCACACCTAAACACGTCCCTAATGATTTGTTCAATACTAGAAAACAATGTTGTACTTATAGTAATTCTAAAACCTCTATATTGTCAAGGGACCATATTGATTATTTACTTTATGTCTACCTTATACGTGATTAATGGAGATTTATTTGTAGGTATAGATTTACTTGTGTTCTTTCATTTCTCTTATGTTAATCTAAATCAATATATAATATATAATAAGTAATTAATAAAAATATATATTAATATATACATATAAATATATATAGAAATTAAAATAATATTATATCGAGCGTTTGTGATGACATAAATCTAATTCTTATAATGTTAACTGTCAGTAAATATACCACCATCTTTAGTTTTGCGTTCATATAATCTCGATATTATTTATTCATCTCTAGACCAATTTTCTAACTTCATACTTATATTTCGTTTAAGAAATAAGAAAAGAACGAACATTAATTAAAAAATAGAGTTTTAGGATCGGTAATTACCTATAATTTATAGCGAGGTAATACATTAGACTACCTTAACACTTTATACTGATTCTTAAATTATGAATAATAAAATATCTGCTGTGTACGCATTGTTGCTTTCAAAACCTACTGAAGACTCTTTCACCATCTTCTTACTCAAAAGAATTTTTAAGCAACTAAAATATTGAGATAGTAAAACCAACTTACACACTATCTTCTTCTATTCTGAGATTCCTTAAAATTAAATGTTTTGCTAGTTTTCACATGACACATTAAACTAACTTAATTAATACTTCTCTATATTGAAATCAGAAACTACTAATTAGAAATTATTTATTAAATTTTGTATCTTTATCATTTACACTTCCAGATCTCTATCACTCTAAATACAATAATGGGACAGAACCCATAAAAATTCTGAAATATTTAACTGACCATGTTCATATACGCACCAAGATGATTAAATTTTTTGAAATTATTAATTAAAATTTTGAATTCCTCTCTTAGATTTTCTAAAGCTCTTTGGATTGGCTTTTCAAATATTGCTGGCATATTATTTGACTTATTATCATTGATTTAATTTTTAAATAACTACTTTTCATTTCTTTTGAGGAAAAAACTAATGGTAACCATTTCGAAACATTTTAGATATAATAATATATTAAATATATAAATATATGAGTATATATTAATATATAAATAGCTTTCAGAATTGTAATTTCGTAATATTAATATTAATGATATGTTATTATATAATAATATTATTTAAATATATATTAATATATATATATATATATATATAATATAATATATATATATATATTAATAATAATATTATATGATTAAATATATTATATATATTAATAATATATAGTAATTAATTTAATTAATAATATTAAAATATTTATATATATATATTAATAGATATATATATTATATAATATATTATATATATATATATATAAATTATTATATTATATCATATTTATTATTATAATGTTATATATAATATATTTAATATATAAAGTAATATATAATATATAAATATATATATATATAATATTAATATATATTATATAATACTATATTATATATATATATATATTAATATATATATATATATATAATATATATTTAATATATATATATATATTAATATTTATAATATATATAATATAAAATATATATATAAAATTATAATTCATATATAATATTATATATATAGTAAATATTAATATATTAATTATATTACATTAATAAATATATATAAATATATATAATAAATAATATATATAATATATAATTATATTTTAATTTATAATTAATATAATATATATATATATATATATATTAATAAATATATAATATATATTATATTATATTATATATATATATATTATATATATAATATATATATATACATATATAATATATTATATTAACATATATAATATATATATATATAATATATATCATATTAATATATTATTATATTAATATATAAATATTAATTATATATTATATATATATATTAATAGATAGTATATTAATATATATATATAATAATATATATTATAATATTATAATAATACTGTATATATGGCTATATATATATAGATATACCGCGTTATAACATGTAACGATTATACTGGATATATCGTGGCTATACATTTCTGTAATCCTATATGGATATCACTCTACTATAGGATATTCAGCTCCAAACACTATGTTGTATTAATATAAGTACCGATGTGTATATCGGTATTACGTACTACCACTTGTTTATTTATTGTTGTAACCTCCACCTCGAAACCCGAATAAAATTCAGGTTTACTTTTTATAATTCCTCAGTGAGACAATTATATTTTAGTATAATATATTATATGATAAATATATATATTAAATCGGTACTTTAATTAAACTTATGTTACCCAATATTACCTCTCTGACTCCCTTTAGACCCTACTTTTCTCATTGCTGTCGTTAGACTAGTAGGTGCCTATCTTATATTTTTACTATAAGTAGAGTTCATTTATAATTAACTACATACGGCAAGTTATGCTTCGTCAGTGAGAGAGATTGAACCTCTCGCTTAATTCCTTCCACCACTTGGTCGTCGCCCTCGTAACACAAGATATGCCTTGTTTTCTCGGTCGATATATTACTATTACATTATATATCATATTATATTATGAGAGTGGAATATTGGACGACTGCAAAAGGATCACTCGTTAATTAGTATTTACACTACCTATTTTCTTCCATGGTCATCATATCTTTGATTTTGGTGGAAACTTTCACTTGTCATATTCTATGTTTTATTTTTCCCCGCAATGTTTAATCTCGCTTCTTTTAATATCATCCTCGCAGTCGCGTTCTCCTACCTAAGGGAATTGCGTTACGGCAGGGTCAGGTAGTGATGAGTTTACTTTTCAATTTATTTATATTTTGTTTTTCTTAATGTAATTTTATTTTTATATTATTTATTTTATATATTATATTATTTATATTTTAGACCCTTACTCACCTTTGAAAACGGCATTGCCCGGGGAGTTATAGTTATATAGGTATATCATGTTAAAAAAAAAATTTAATATATATATATATTTATAATATATATATTAATATATATAATATTATATAATATAATTATAGAGAGATTGTATCTGCTGTTATATAGGAATTATATAATGAGTGAGATACGGTAAAAAGATAATCCGATCATGTATATATATATATTATATATAATTATAATTAATATAATAGATATATATAAATATAATAGGTATTATAATATTTAAATATATTAATTTTATCTAACTGTAGATATTTATGTTATATTATAAATAAATATATATATTATAATATTATATAATTATATACATATATTATATATATTAATATATATATATATATTAATATAATTTATAATATAATATATATTAATTATATATATATAGTATAATATGATATATTAATATATATATTATTATTATATATATATATAATAATATATTAATATATATTATTTTATTATTATGCTTATTCTTATTATTGTAGTATTTAATTTACTTTAGATATATATATAATATATATATTAATAAATATATATATAAAATATATATATATTATATATAATTATATAAATAATATATATATATATATATATATATTAATATATATATATTAATATAGATATTGCAGTTCAGTATATTGATACTAGGACGCACCCAACGGACAAAGGCTAGCAGCTATATGGGTTGAAAAAAATAATCAAACACCATAGGCGGGTCATGAACATATAATATTTATATGTAAATCGTTTCTTAATTATTAGTGAAGAATGAGAGAATGAGATTCAATATATAAGATAATTTAAACTCAAATGTGCATTTAAATTGAATAAAATAACAATAATATAATACTAATAACTATAATAATATAAAAATTCCATCCTTTACTATTATGATAATCCTGAGTTATATTATCATAACAAAATCAAATATTTATTGAAGAACAATCACCCTTATAAAACAAGATAATATAGATATTTAACTACTATAAGAGTTGGGGATAGATTCGTATTAAAATAAGGGTAATAATCTATTGAGAATAGTATTTAATTATATGGATTTACGTTACACAGATAGAGAATAAATAATGACGCGCGAATAGAGTCCAAGCTGGAACAACAATGAAGATATATGGCTGGAAAACACAAGTAATATTGTGACGTAGGGTGATATAGACTTCTTACAAAATTTTAGCATATATGAGAAGAGGGGGTCTCTTACGTAATACATATAATATAAGTACTGATGATGTATGGTGAGTACATAATACGTAGAGCTAGTTAGCTAAATTATTAGACTTCGTTGTACTCACGCTTTCGTCGTAGTGGGAGGAAGTACCTAACTTTATTTATTCCCCCCCCCCCCGGTATAATTGATCGGCAATCTGTTTTGAATAAAATTATGATATATATATATCACTCACGATCTATTATCCTCTCTGCATATATTCAGTTCCAGCGCTATCTTTGCCAATAATAAGTCTTAAAACCTTGATCGTGAGAGTACAGTATATATAATAGTAATCGGTGATTTAGGAGGTGCTCCTATGTATTCGTATAAATGGCATATCCGGGAAGTAATACTGAATACAACTCCTCGTGTGAGTGAGTGAAGGTGGCTTATTTTGATATTATACCTCTATTTATCAGTCTCATAATAATTTTAAATTTGACCTATAATAGATAAACCCCTTATAACATTTTATTGAGAGGGTATAATCCAACATATTAAATTATATAATATTTAGTTATTTCTTGCTATATTAATATATAGGGAATGGTGATAAGCAGACCCGTGAAAGAATGATTGTAACTTGACCTAAACGTAAGCTAAATATATATATATATATAAATAATATATATATATAATATATATATTATATACATAATGTGTTTTATGATATAAATAAGTATAGTGATTTAATAGAGCGTCATTATATATATGTAGCATAGTCGATCTTAAGCAGCTTTAATTTTTGTGTAAATTAAATTAAATGGATACATAAGATTTATCTTATTTATTGAGTTAAGGTAATATTATATAAATATAATATCATTAGAGATAAGTATCAGTCACTGAATTATATATATCCATAATATAAATTATTATATATATTATTACCTATATATATTATACTTAGCTGTTAAAATTTATAGCATTAGAGTAGAGAGGATTAGAGTGATGAGTATTGAGGAAAGGTATGCTCAGATCAGGTAAAGACAGTACCAGTATAGCGCCCTACTCACTGTTCCGGTTTTAGAGCCTAATCAGTATAATACTGTAGTGAGATAACTCATTCATGATAACTGTTAGGAATGATGATCCGAATTGATGAGCCCTTTTAACAAGGCACAGAATGGCATTGATTTTGGAAAGATGATAGAGGTCTCACTCACAGAGCTACATTGCAAATGCTGATGGTAGAGGTATGGAATAACCAATGATGGTATCCTCATCGATATGATAAGATATATATATAGGCTAAGCACCTTTTTGTAAAGGTATATTAAGGAAATTAAGGATGTTATGAACCGTTGATTCTCACAAATGGTGTCACAGTAATTTATAGTAGATCTTTAATAGGCACCATTATAGCTTCACTGCGTCACATCTACACCTTGTGCAAGTGTGCAGACGGGTGAGTTGGTTTTGAACAAAACGAAAAGATTATATACATCCTTACGTGCTCACAGATGATGGTTATACACATGAGTATTTCTCTTTCGAAGCATATAGGATGAGAATGACAAATGCAGAACAATAAATATAAATTTGAGCACTTTTCCATGACTTAAGTTCTCGAAGGTTTGAGTTCTCAGATCTTCCTATGCTGAGGGGGACGATCGTGTAGAACTAGTAACTCATTCTGATTCCCACTTCAACTCAATTAGATACTATCTCCAGTAATTTGCTGTTTGACGATATTGGGGGTTTCAGAACTAGGCACCTAATCGCACGCACGAGCCTTCTTTTACTAGAAGAGGCTATAAGTGAGGGGGAGTGCAGGACTAATTGATAATCTTCACAGCCATGTCCTAGAGTGTCTTATCTATCGACAATTTTGAGTGCTGTACGAGTATATTGAATCAGTGCTTATTTATATAAGAAGGACTTGCTCATGTATCGTATTGAGCGTCTCACAAGATTGTTAAGATTGTACTGACAACTCGATCACAAATGAACTATAAAAGTGCGCTCACAGAAAAAACTCCTAGCCGAAAGGCAATTTTTTGTGTCGTTTAAGGTAGCCTGACGGAGATTCGAAACTCATCCACGTTCGCTAGAGGAAAATATAAGCGCGCGATGCACATAAGTTGTTATCATAAGTAGTATATATTTAAAATTGTGGGCATATGTAAGTTAGTGATTCATCATATGAATATGTAAGTCCTAATGGAATTTACCGTTGATAATAAACAGGAATAGCGAACCGGTATAAAGTTAGGTTCGCTTGTAATAAGTAAATAGTTGCACAAGTTCTCATTACGATTCCTCATACATTTTTCTATTAAATAAGCATATGCTTTGAAGGTTATTTAGGTGGGAGAAAAATGGAAGCCTTGGGAGTTACAGCAATGTGATAATATTATTCAATATATATATAAATAGCTAGTAGATAGTATGTCGTATTCTCAAGAAATAGAAAGGGACATACTCTATATATAATTTATAGGTATCAGCTAGTTAATAAATGGCAGGATCATCGACATAGATATAGTAGAAAATAATTGACAGTCTCACGCGAATAGATATATAGGTAACATATAATCTATATTATTACAATCCCGATGAGTACAAAAAGTAGTACCACTTAAAAACACTACCTGTGAGTCAATCTGAAATAACGTACCTATTTCAATTTTCCAGTATAAACGTAAATATAGATGACCTATTTTTTCCGTGACATGTTTTAAATAGAAAGTGAGAGAGCAACCAAACTTTCTAGGACATAATCTGTGTGACTCAGAAGGCATTTTGATTAATAAAATAAAGTAGTAAGTTGTGTCCGCCAAAACAATGACTAATCGGTAATTTATATAAGTAGATATATAAATATCCGACATTTATTTCCACGTATGTTAGTCGTTAGCTTTATTTTAAGGTTCATAAAAAAGACACCAATGACCATATTATCCCTAACCTGATTATGAGTAAAGGCTTTCCCTGAGTATGTTCATGAGTCTAGTTGAGTAATAATATATATTATATTGAGTTAGTTACTCATAAGGGAGTCTCACGCTAATATGAGTTCGAAATACGATTTATTGCGTAGTAAACCATAATATTGGAAAGTTTAGAGAAATGCATGACGACTCTACCTAGAAAATCACTAAGGAGTAAGCTCATGCCAAAATAACTATTTTCTACCAATTATATTAACTAGGAGTGACAGTAGTGATTCATGACGATAATTAATTGGTCATTTGTGATTGTGTCTGACCATAACATTAGATTACTTTTCTACATGACTTTATAATAGAGTAAATATAGTAATTACAAAAGCTGTAGGTCAAAAGAGATAGAAAAGAAGCATTCAATACAGATTATTTAATTATATGAAATCCATGACATAAAAATTATGCTGACACCGAAAGGATGGATATATGACTCGGAGAGCGAGCTACTCAAAATCATGTATATTAGACCTAAAGTCTTACTTATGGTCTTTAGCTTATAATTTTCCACAATGTACAGTTTTGGATACCTTGACAAGTGTATATATAAAAAGACTGGTTATTTGTAAGGTATGATTACTTCCTATTATTTAGGCTGTTATTAAAATAGATACAGTGGTAGTTAGCTATATGTGTTAGTCTCAAGTTCTACTATTTTGTAAAGGATATCATGAGTATGTTAGCTCGGAATGAACCTCTTCGGTAAATGGCAGTGCAAAAGCTCATATAATATACCTAACGCAATCCTAGCATCCAACCGCAGTGATGAGAGCTGGAAATCGTAATCATTATATTACATGAGAGCCCATAACGGTAGGGATCTAGTATAGTGGAAGTGAATAGTTATAATATAAGGAGCTAATGATAATATTATATCTGTGTAACTATTCCTACAATTAAAAGCGAATAGAGGGAAGTTTGTATATAGGAGAAGTTTAAAAACAGTATCCTCACTGAAATATATATAGTAATAGTTCGATTAAATATTGTTTATACGCGTATTGACTCGATTAATTAAGCCTAAGATTTTCTCGCGCGGCTATATACCTAACTATATACTTCACTTTAAAAATAATCATGTTTCTGGTTAATATATAATATGAGTTCATAAGGTACGTAGTTCTTTTGTATTTGAGCTTTAGTAGAGTTTTCTTTATCTTCTCTCGGTATTAGCTTATATGGGCTACACTCATTGGTAATACCATCACCTAAAGTGAGGTAAGTGTATATAGCACGACTCAGCTAGCTACTGTAGAGTATATATAATATAAGGTAACTGCTCAGTAGATGCAAGCTTCCGCTGTCACTCAAAGATGTACTACTATATCTGGAATAGAAGTCAAAAAGCATAATTCATATCACAACAGCCGGAAATCGTATATATATCGAATAGATGAATAAAGAGGTGAATATGCTTGGACCTGATAAAAAGGAGCCCACTCGGCTTACGTATAATCATTAAACGCCTCACAGCTGGTAAGTTAGGGTTTTTAGCTTAATTATATGTGAGCTTGATAATCACAAGCTACATTTAATGCTATAGTAGATAATGATCGCTGCCGAATAAATAAATCAATACTAAAGCTAGGGACCAGGTATAAAATGATCTCATAAAGGGGTGAAATAGTATATATAATATCTCTAAAATACATAATAAGAGTAGTAGTAGTGTATATACTAAACGTTTCCTATATAGGTGAGGTGAAGTCCTGTTGATTAATAGGCTATCCCTAGAGGAAAAGGGTATAGTTAGAATCTATTATATGTAATCTTGTGAACTTAGATGATAGTGACAGAATCATCCTACATAAGGTAGGTGTACGGAGGTTTATTATGAATATACTATAGTATATTAATCACGGTAAGTAGGAGCTGAGTATATAAAAAGATCTGACCAATAGTCTGACTATGAGTAAATTTACTCACTACTTCGGAGCTAATACGAGTTGAAATAATATATTATAATAATTAATGTTACGTATGTAGTACAATGAATTCTTGCCGCTACTGCATGAAGTTTGGGTTGGAGAGGGACTGGGAGGAATTATAGGTATATGATATCATATATATATATATTAGATTAGTAATCGGACAGATTTAGTGATTAATTGAAGTATTCCTGCTCCACCCTCTTACTACCCTATCATTTATCTCAAACCTCTTTCTATTAGATAGTATAACTGAGTATCAGTTTTATTTATATTACAGATGGTGTATAAGATAAGTACTAACGTAAATTATAAGTGATCGTATACATATAAGTTCTCTGCATAAATATACACTTTCTCACTTATATATATACTCTATATTAAGTACATATATGTTTATTAGTGAACAAGTTCTATTCTCAGAAATATAGAGTAATTAGCCCACGACCAATTCCATTAAGGAAAGTATCATGATGAGTATGAATATATATGATATAATGGTGTCTATTAGAGACAATTAGTGTCTCTATTGTGACTGGTTTATTATAGTAATTAGTTAGAGTAGGGTTTAGATTTGATGAAGGTATGAGATACTCAGTGGTCTTTGGCGAGGAGGTATATATATAGGGATAAATAACTAAAAACCCTGGTAGGAAACGGGTAGTCATACACCAGAGATAATTTTAGGTTGTATGATCCTTCACTTTTATAGTAGTATAGGAAGATTTCAGATGTAATTGGTGAAAAGAGCTTCACCATTAGAGAATGCGAGATGTTTAAAGTGTATAATACTAATCTAAAATCCAACTTATGTTATATGTTGGGTTTACTCACTCTCTCAGTCGAGTATTATAGTAAAGAGATTTATAGTTAATGCTTCTATATATATTTAATATAGTGATAAGTAAGTGGTGTCAGTATCCGCTTGGCAAGCAGTATAATAAATATTTTATCAAGAAATGTGGGATAAGGACTATAGAGTTGTTCTCAATGGAAATATATGTGGAAGGAAAGGTAGTATATTGAGTTAATACCACGGTATAAAGGTGATATTGAGTCTTTATTATGTGAGTAGAATATTATTAACAGGAAATCTTATAGTAAGATATATGCAATACTAGATGATATAATTTATAATATATATTTATATATATATATATAGTGTCAGTTTTGATTCTGTATGAGAAATTTTCTCACTAAAGTATACTTATCAATCATTAGGGTAGTTATAATTTTGGTAGAAATTTGTAGGCTAGTTTTGATTGAGAGTAAATGTGGTAAATCACTCTGAACTATCTTCATGTACTATTACCAGCAGACCCAGAAACGTACTTTTAAGCGTTATTTTAGCGACTTATTACGTATTGATATACGTTTTCTCAATTACATATCTTCATCTCAGTAGAATAGTGCTAGGAAATAAGCATTTAAGTGAGATAAAGAGAATGAGGTGATCATCTATCTAAAGCTCCTAATTTTGGATGCATGTCACCATCATATATATCTTCAAGGGTAATAAGAATCCCTTTAAGAAGAGCTCGAGCTGATTAATAGTGAAATAACTTCGGGGAGAAGAAGTTATATAGGGAAGATTCAGAAGAGCTAGAACTGACTTGTAGACTATTAGATGGTTGGGTTGGTTGATGTTCAATAGCTGGAATTTGTATTTTGAGTATACATGATTCAATATGGATAAACTTACTTTGTATGTTAAATGAAAGTGATAGACTTATGTATATAGGGTCATCTTCTGAGATGTTGCATTTTTTAACATCTGGGTTCGGTGTGCTCCTGTGTTTTTATTTAAAAATTCGGTTGCTCTATATATTTTATAACCGACTAATCTTTAAGTTGGCAAATATTACTTTATTCTTGAGATGAGTTAGATGAAATCTAATCTTTTACAAGGACAAATAGAAGACAAATAGAAGACAGATTACTACTGTATATAAGGACAAATAGAAGAACATATACCTCTTGATAAGTTATTGTGTAATACGTAATAGTAGTGTAGATTAATACGGATTGTTAGCTAATGGCTAGAAATGGTTGTTACAAAAATTTATGTTAATTAGGATTGGAGCCAGCTTAATGATTTCATTTTGCATAGTGAGTGTATTGTTGAGATAAGTTTATTCTGCAGGAATAGGACATTGATTGATTATCTCTAAAATGGACAGAAGAGAGATATTTTCAATATACAAGGGCTGCTTTGTACTCTCATTTATTGAATGAGTTTTAGATAAGTGGCAGATACGCGGTAGACAAGTTGCCAGTATACATTAGCTACTGATATAGTTTACAATGTGATATATAAGTAAGGTTCTGTTGATAGGGTTTGTTGGCGGATTAAAACACGCGGACGCGTGGGGGCAGCTGTAATTGGGGCGTAAGATTGATTTTGATTTGTGTGGTAATTTTTCCATAAATGACCTATTTCTCTGTGCTTCTCATACTATCTTCAACTATCAAATCTTATGGTATTTATATTAAGCTCTAAAACCTCCTGTTCAAAAAGGCAAGATGTAAGAGGGGCATTTGAAAGAAGAAGCACGTTGGGGTCATCCACAGTTTCTACAGTTAGGGGTGTATATATTTTCACTAATGACACGTGTATGTATATAAAATAAATTAAATTTATTTCTATCTATATACTAATTTATATTGTATATATATTCTCATATATTATGTTCAACCTGATCCCCTTTAACAGTAATTTTTCATGGGGGATGACCCAAACCTATGTTGAACTCATTTGAGCAACGTCTGGGTACGAGGATAAACGTGCGATAACACTCAGACTATGTTTAGAATCTTAGTTGCATCTTTGAAATCAAAACTGACACAGAGCTGCATATCAAACATTCGTCTATCTTTAATTTACCAACAGATTTGGTGTTCTGATACGTGTATATAAGTATATTGCTAAATCACTCAGCCCATTTGCTTGTCATAGTATATATAGTGAGGTAGTATCTGTAATATAATTGAGTTATTGTTAAGTGAGAAATCTTATTCATCGATTTGGAAGTTCTTCCAATAAATAATGACAGCTGTGTCTTTATCGTTATCGATATACTCACTATAATCATAATTAAAATTAAGTGCCTTTAATAGTATGGGTGTAGTTTTATGCTCAGTCAGGTAAGTAGAAATTAAGAGCTAATAATATTTTACAAGAGACTTTAAGGGTAATGACTCACAAATGGAATAAATATAACCCCCTTTT
>JABUQX010070538.1:0-30000 GCA_015478945.1 Trachelipus rathkii | reverse complement strand
TCTCACTCACTGCGCCTCAATACTCAATATACATACACATTCTTATCTATAATTATAGACGGCTCTCACTATCTCCTCATCACCATCTGTTCGCTCTCTCGCCAAGACCTAATCCCACACAAGCTCATACAGCCACGTTGCTCTAATGAGCTTCGAGGAAAAATAAATAAATATATACATATATACGTTTACTCCCTCACACTCAGACTCCTCTTTCAACACACTTCGTCAATATACGATATATCGTCCCGTGCTATATCATACTGGCTCACTGTGAAGTAATCCTCGACACACTCCCTCAGTAACAATTCCTCTTACACGCACCTATAGGATCTCAATATTTACACAAATTTCGGTCACTTGTCCGCTCAGTCAACATTGTTAGCGCGCGACTCTATTCACGCAGGAAACGCAAGATACCTTTCATATAATTCTTCCCTACATATAGCATTTTCATCGTGAAATTACGCAAAGACGTAATCAATATGATAAATTTCCAGCCCTACAGTTATTACTCTCTTCATTCCCTCGCTCACTAGCGCGCTTATATAATTAAAGCGCTACTGTGTCTACTGCTCTCCTCCAATCCCTCAGTGGAACTTATCTCCCATCCTATATACTCGAGACTATTGAGTTGCATTACAATGAGCATAATAACTCAAGTTACATGGATTCTTCAGCTTTTGCATTTTCTCTCAACTCGGATACTATTATTATTCTCATACTCTCCTACCGCTCTCAGTCAAATATAGTAGCTGATCTTATACCTGCAGATTTACCAATGTCTATTCAATCTCCTATCTCAACTCTACTACCCTTGTTTATTATATGACCATACACATATGAATAATATATTGGATCCCCTATACTTTATAATACGAAAATATAAATTACCATCTGATCTCTCGTATGCTCCTGATAAGCCTCAACTACATTTCACTGATCACCTCTTTAAGATTAGAACATGTGCTCTTGACAAAGAATAATATCTCAGAGAAACAGTCTCTCTCTCGAGACGTCCCTCACATCCGTCTTGCAGTCTCAAGTTAACTCGAAAAGCACACCAAACTTTAACAATAAATATTACAGTTATATACTGCAAAAGACACCTGTTCCTACTATAATTTATGTCTTACTTAACTCTCTTCAGCTCGTTATTTGATCGAAGATTATGAAATCTTCTTAGTATCCCTTTTGCTGAGTCCCCATATAGCGCGTACTTTCAAATGACTGTTCAGTTAATACTACTCTCTGTTTTACTCTAAGTATGTCTTACTCGTTAATAATCATTACTCCGCTATTTTTGTATCTCTTTTTCGTGTTTTTATTTGTATGTGACAAAACATCTTATCATTATCTGAACTTATTCTATATGGTTCAATAAGGGATTATAATGACTTCTAAATAAGTAGTTATATGCTTAGAGGTATATATATATGTTTTTTTAATAGAATTTGGTTGTGGTATATTAAACTCATTTATTATTTTTTCTTAAATTTTATAATAATAAATAAGAAAATAAATAATTAATTATCAATGAAGATTTTAAGGTATTATATATAGGTAGGGGAGAATTCCCCCTCTCCTAATAATTGATATTAATAAAATCTCTATGATGAATTAAATATAAATATAATTATATATATAGTAATAATTATACGACTGATGAGGATGCGTCTAGCGCATCCTATACCTATTCTATATTTACTATAGGTAATTATTTATCGAAATGTGTGGGTAAGCGTATATATATACATATATAGCGTAATTATAACCTCAACCTTATTCTAGTATTTACTCGATAATTAAAAAAGGATAATAAATAAATATATATATTAATATATATATATATATATAATTTATATATATATAGTATAATAATACTTTTTTATTCTATCTTAAATAAATGGCATACAACGATATGAAAGTATATCCTACACCAAATCAGGTAAAGAAGTTAAACAAATAGCTAAGTATATTAAAATATAATAATTATATCTATATATACATATTTATAGTAATTATAAATCCTATAAGGATATAAGTAGATAAATATATTATCTCTTATCTATCCTATAACTATCAAACTCAAAAATGACTAAATTATAGTAAAGTACTATTATACCATTTAATATTAATAATATTATTAAGCATAATCACAAGTAACAGCCTGGTAAATAATATTAGTATATAGTGAAATATATATTAGAACAATCACACAAGCATAAGGTGCTCTCACTCGTCTCATAGATTGAGGTCCGCCTGAGTCCTTCTAGCTTTGTAGGTATCTGCTGTTTTTCATCCTCTACTGAACACTGTGCTGATGAGAGAACCATTCTCGGTTATAAGCCATAGGTCGCACTTCGTACAGATCCGAGTACACTATAGTTAAAAAACCAGGTCACACTCAGAGAGCTAAGGAGTATAGAAGTCGTACTTTACAGAGTAGCATACTCACTATCTATATATGTCGCAATTAAATACAATACAATGAGAGTACAATGGTGCGTCTGTATGCTTCTCACACCGAAGTACCTCGTGTCTCGCAATGAGCTCTGGGTAGGTTTTTTATTTCTCATCGTCCGATCGCTCTCGCTATGCCATATGAAGTGCTGTGGTAGTGGAAGAGTGAGCGTTAGATGACATGTGAAAGATATTCGCAGAACTAAAAATTGAAGATTGTACTAATTAGTATGAAGACGCTCGCTCTCAAGATAATAGTTATGCTATGTAAAGAAGTGATAATGTGATGGAATTATATAAATTGGGTAATTCAATTAATAGAGTTCAAGGAATTACATTGGACGTGTTGGTTTGTAGAATTAGTAAAAAATTTATTAGCCTATTATTTCGATTATTCGGTGTTTTGAAAATATGATACCTCTACTACCGATATATACGGAATTGAATAAATTATATAATATATATTAATAAAATATTATTTTGTGTTATATTATACAATATTCGTATATCGATATACTAAAAAATTTTGAATGAAAGTTAATATGTGAGTTATTTTATGTGATTTTATTGTGTTCGTATTACTTTTCTCGGAGATAGCTGTGTATTGCAAATTTAATATTTCACTATCATAATAATTATTCATATACAAGAACTATTATCTTTCCTAATCCCTAATTATAATTTAGATAAATTTACTGTGAGTAGTCTATAAGCAGACTGTCTTTTCTGCCTGCTCGTGCCTCCAATGGCACTCTCTCTAATATTAGATTACGATTCGTGGCACAGAGCAACTATCACCAAGTATACCAGAGTGCGAGGATCATCTCTCAATTCACTCGGAGAGAAAGACACCTAAGCAGTTCTCAAAAATTCCACTCTCGTACAGGGATGACTTCTTAGAGCGCTTGAGAACATTAGGCCCAGAAGAGACTAGATAGACAGATTTACTTCTGCACATCTCTTGGAAATATTTGAGATGAGAACAAGGGGTAGTAATTTTTGAGTTATACTCTAATAAAGTAGACGTCCAACACGAGACGTCTCTGGGGCTGCATAGAGGCGGACTTAAAGCCTTCCGGATGGGGTAAGATCGCTACATTCACACATCTCAGCGTTTCTCTACCATCAAAAGCCTATCTTCTATGATCCACATGTCCTCATTGTGGTCGATAGCCAGAGGAACTTGATGTTATAACAGATATCATCGACTTCAATATAAGTGTAATGAGGTTGATTTACACTGTCTAGGAGACTCAGCTGCGTCGTTTATGGAGACGTCTGACCATCGTAATGTACGTGATCCTCATAAAGTAGTCACCTGTGTAAATTCTCAATCACCTCATGAGGTTAACCCGATCATATTTCTAATACACATGTTGATGTAGAGCAGCACATAATAAAGTAACCTTCTTTCACTCTATTGAATATCGTGACACTAGTGAGATATTCTGATACTAGTATGTAGGACAGGAGTGTGTGGTGGATCACAGTGTGCTCACTGTCTATAATAGATCACAAACAGGTCTCGAACTTCACCACTAAAAGAGAAGGACATACTTGCTCTACGTTGAGGGGTTTAGGTATATTAGATACTATAGAATTTTAAATAAAGAATAACGTGTATTATACAGAAAATACTCAATAATTTTATCAATAAACAAATTCTCAATAAATTTAAGAATCAGGGAAGTTTTACTGTATACGTATTATTGGTAATGAATAAGGAACTCAATCTTCGATAAGAAAATATGTGGTTTATGTTAATTTGCCATATGAAGGATATTTATAGCATTAACTCTAAATATTATATCATTGTAGCAATTTTATTAGCATGAAGATCGAATATATATATTTAGTGAAAGTATTATTTATCTCAATTCGAATATTTGACAAGTTAAAAGATTTATTAATTTATTGTCTATAATATATTTTATAAGATATATAATAAATGTTTACATGATTTTAAAGAATATTAATATTATGAAAAACATTTGTTATCTTAAAATTGACTTGATATATATAATATATTATTATATTATAAACTAGTATATAGATATCAAAATTTTCTCAAAGCTGACAAGTGAACAACCAATGAATAAAAATTCTTAATAATAGCACACTATTACAAATGTTTCTAATATAATACTGAATTTAGGTAAAATTCCGTATATAATAGATACCTTTCTCTATAGCAAAATGTAATATAATTTTGACATCCTCTTATGAATGATTCATAAAACTTCGGACGTGAATAATATCAAATTAGAATATATTTTAGAAAAGATAGAAAAAACATATTAGTAAAGATTTTATGTATGCAAAGTGATGAACCAATGAAAGATAATGTTATATTTATATGGCAAAAAGTGTATGAGAAATTATGTCCTATCTGAAATATTTAACTTAAGTCAGAAATATTTACCAGGTTTGTTTCTTGCACTTTCGAAGATTTAGAACCTGAATCTGAAACTGAAGACCTGACATTATAAGATTGAGATTTCAGATCTTTCTGGTGCAGTGTTTCGTTAGTGAATTCCTGATATGCTTTAAATCAAGCAATTAAAAGAAGTACATTATGCGATCGGAGACGACTATCAACAATGTCATAGCCTGTGCAATAAGCCTTCATATCTCATTTTATTATAATTGTGCTATAGAGAGATTCTCCAGCAGATGATGTTCGTGTGCTACTCTAAGATTGACTCATCCACGTGCGTAATAAATATTATACAACACTTGCGAATTACAGGTCTTGAAACTAATATTTCGTCTATTGATTGGATAAATATATTAATTTATTACGTGATACTGTGTCTAAAACATATATCCATAGTGAAGTTGTCAAAGCTACGTTTCATGGCGTTAAAGAATACAGAGAGTAAGACATATTTAAATATTATAATAACGAAGGAATAAATTTATGGCGGACTCGCATCTCATAACTCTCTGCGGTACCAGAATACGTTGTTTATCTGATATAGCTGAGATATAACTATATTGTATAGAGTGAAAAACAACACGAGGCATATATCACTCTGCTCTCTTATCTGTATTGATGATATGTATAGCACTCGACAAGACTCAATTATCATGAGGATGTGAAAATTCATTCTCTATTTATAGGCACAGGTATTCGAGAAGTAATGATTAGATCGTGCAGAAACTTACAGAACAATAACCGTTATTATAGATATCTCTAAATAAAAATTTGATTATATATCAGTGGTTCCATTTTGATAGACATATAGAGGAGCAAAACATAAGATAACAATAAATTCATCAGGAGTTAATTACGGGTACGCACTAGTTTCTTTAAGGCATCGACACTTGAGTTTGCAATTCTTACGTGCTCTTAGGAGTAAGACTGAATAGCTCATAGCATAGAAAACTTATGATAATATATCTAACTACAGTACATGATCGATCGCTGAAATCTTCTATATAGTAATATATATTGCCTCTTGCAGACATATAAGTTGACATGCTTGCAAATGAGAATATGGCATATTATATTTAATCACTATTCGCCCAACTGATATTATCTAGTTGGATGGAATAGAATGATCCTCGATTATTGTTATATTGTTACAATTGAGTAATTAAAAGAACGTTTCTAATACACTCTTTCTCTTAAGATATAATAAATGGACACTCATATCTCTTGAAAATACATATATGCATAGAATAGGACAGTCAAATGATGTACTGTGGCTACCAGTTGATTCATGTTTATTCTATATACGAATTTTTATATTGAATCTTTACAAATTCACAGTATTTTCACAGATAGTTCAAAACTACTTTTATGATGTTGTGTCAAACAATTGATTTTGAGTTGTGTCCAATTGCATACGAGAAGACGATATTTCTCTACACTACAAAATACTTTTAAAATCCGTTTTCAAATAAATTATGTTAAGATGCGATACCGTGATAACTATTCCTTATATTATATAACACATGTTTATCTCTAGTGAAAGAAACTAGAAAATGTCATTGCACTCTCTACGTAATAGAGAATGATATTCAAGCATCCGGAATGTCGGCGTCAATCAATATGAAAATAACTGAAAATTACACAGTTAAATGTACAGTTTATGGCCCCGATTTGGAAGCCGTCTTGGTGTTCTTGTGCAAAAAATATTGAGGTCCCCGCATTGTAACATATGCAATTCTATCAGATCTTCTTGAACTATCGAGCCCAATAACAATATCAGATCGCTGTGGGATATGTATTGGAACAGTTGAATTACCATCTAATGCAGCATTAATGAAGTGCGAGAAGCGCATGATGCATATGTAATATCGTGTGAAAGATTGAAATATTCATTGTCACCTATAAAGACATGCGTATGTGATGCTCTATATATAAGTTGACATATGTCTCGCTTATGTCATATAGTCTCATTTTAATAGAAATTTATTAATAATTAAATAATCATTAATAAATATCATAAACTCGATTTTATAAGGATCTACTTTTCTCTTATTTTCGACCGATTTAAGAGTTGAAAAAATTTACTTAAACCCGAGATACATAAATGATATAGTCTCCTCACTCAGAAATTCCTTTGCAAACAACTCTGCATAGAACTGCAGTGACTCTGACAATGGTCCTTAGTATTGAGTGCAGTGATATAGAGTGTAATTTCTATTATGACAACACATGCGGAAAATAATAATGTGTTAGTGTAATCAGTCTCACTCATATGAATTTCATACATTTGCTTATCTAACAAGAGATATCAGAATGTTGCTATAACTTTGCATCGTCTCAACTGCTTCCATAACCACAACCGTAACATTTTGTAAAGTTTTCAGAATTTTTGTATTTCTATTCTATCATTTTCTTATTGTATTCATAGTCCCCCGTGCATTTTACACAGGTAGCTACAGACCCTTTACACGAAATAATTAAGACCTATTCTTTAAGAGACAGGAGCATGAATGTTGATGTCTTAAACACAATAGTTTTTAATAATGACACATATGTATTGCACGGACTGTTTTTCTTCGCGTTAAGACAAATTTAGCCATGAAGTGGATAAGGATCCTCTCTACTCTTAACAGACGATTCATCATTGGAGATTTAATCATGACCATATGTGTATCACATCAATGTATCTCTTGTGATGAGTCTCTTCTCAGTCTTAGTCGTTGGTCGATGATTCATATTTCTCAGCTTGAATGCTACTCGTGATCGCCTACTTTCTAAGGTAGCATTCTGAGTCCATTCCTATCTATAGTACTTTTTAATACTCACTCGTGAACTCTCTCCGTCTATTATTTTGCCGGGAATGTCCATTCTTCTTATCTTCTTATAATAAATAACTCAATCCAGATTCGAGCCTGGTAATGTGAATTTCAATAGTTACTTTATTAATATTTAATATATTTTACATCTTTCTGTATTACGTATATATCACAAATGAAATCAAATTGGGTTAATAGTTTTTGCTTGTGTTTCCTCCTGTATTATTATAATAAATAATTTTTTTATACCATATGAGTACGTATAAAATTCTTTAAAAATGTAATTTATTTCTGCAATACATTATATTCTCTCAATCATATAGAATACGAGTTCTTTCAGCGCTCAGTGCTTACATATAACTCGATATCTCTCAAGTGAGCCAATCTCACTCTATCTAGCACCTCAGACATTACTGTCCTCTCGTGTTGAAAGCTCTTGTTGAATATGCTGCCCTCCTTTCTCTCTAATACTCTTATTGTAATGAACTTCTTTCATTTCCTAACTCATTCTTAGTTTCTCCAATGCATTTCAACTATTCTTCCCGCTCAGTCGGCTTTTTATTGTGAGTGAGGTGGATTATTGTTCCTAGTGGTTTAGTATGAATCAGCTGATGGTGTTTAAACAATTTCTCTCGCTCAAGCAACGCGGAGATCCAACGTTCGTAATCTACCTTTATATAAAACTTTATTACTATAGATAACTATTAGTAAGTGCAAAATACTAGCTCTCTAGTGAACTCTCAATAAGCGATGGAGCATCTCTGCTCAGTCAAAAATATAAAAAAAGTTTAAACCTTTGGTAACAGGGTCGGCAAAATAAAATAGGGTTTCTTACTTCTTGCATACTCACACCGGATAAAATCACTTCCTTCAATGATTATTTCCACAATCGAAAAGGGGTTTTTAGCTCTCTGGTTATCTCACTATTCAAGTTCTTTGATACTAGGGTACCCAGGAGCCCGTAGGCCCTCTCATTTATCTGAAGTACGAAATGTAATAATATCATATATATGACGTTATTGTTCCCGTCATAGTCCAATTATCAGATGTGAAATGTAGGGGAGTTTCGCTTAGTATGAGCCTCCGTTTTAAAATTAACTTAATATATTCATTAATTTATATATATATCTAATATTAATATATAATATATACCATAAATATATAAATATAACTACTAATTGATTCTTTTATATCTTGCCAGAAATATTTTTTTTGACCCATATTCTAAGTAACTAATAGTCACATGTAACTAATATATTAGGTTACATATATTTTTATAAATTTATAGGAATGAAAATAACTAACCTTAGTACTTGTGTCCTCTAATTTGCGGAATTGCGCGAATTGCGGAAATTGCTCTAGTGATACGATTCTCAGCTCATCATACTCCGCTGCATAATGTATCGGCAATGATATTATTAATGCAATTACGCTAACTGCATCTCCTCGCACATCATTTTATATATCAAATTATATATCTCAGCAATTCGCTAATCCGCTATGTGACTGTCTTCTTATCTAGATCCTAAATTCAAAATGAAATTTAAGAGAAATAATATGATAAACAAATTAAGGAATGGACATTAGATATTTATAAATTTTTTAAAGAAGAAGATTTACATTAGAGAAATATTTATCATATATCTTAAAATAATGTATTTAATAATAAGATTCTTTTGTAATATATATATTATAAATTATATAATATATATATTTATATAATATTATATATATATTAATAATTATAATATAATATATATATATAATAATATATATATATATAATATTATATATATATATATTTTATTAATTATATATATATATATATATTTCTATCAGTATATATTATATATATATATATTTAATATTATATATTTTATATATATATTAAATATTATAATAATATAATATATATAATATTTATTATATATATATTTATTACATACATTTATTTTACTTAATTATATAAATATATATATATATATTATAGTATTATATTATATTTACATATATATCTATATATATAATATATATTATATATATATATATATTAATGATATAATATTATATATATATATATATATATATATATATATATTATTATTATTATATATATTATATATATATATATATATATATAGTAATATATATATATAGTATATAATATATATAACATATATAATATATATATTAAGTATTATATATATTATATATATATATTATTTATTATATATATATATATATATATATATATATATATATATTAATATACTATATATATATATATATTATAATTATATATATATATATATATGATTTTATATATACATATATATATATTATATATATATATTACATATAATATATATATATATATATATATATATATTAATAATAATTATAAGATATATACTTATTATATATATATTATTAATATATATATTAATATATATATATATAGATATTATATATTATATTATATATAATATATATATATATATATAATTAACCGTATTAATATTAATATATAAATATTTATATATATTAATATTAATATATTAATATTACATATATATATATTTATATAATATATATATATTTATAATATACTATTATATATATATATAATGATATATTATATAATATATATATTATATATATTATTTATATATATATATATATTAATATATATATATATTATATAATATATTAATAATATATATATATATATAATAATATAATAATATAATTAAATAATAATTAAATAATTAATAATTAAATATAATTAAATAATAATAAATTATAAAAATAACAATAATTAAATATTAATTTTTTTAATATAAAATAAAAAATTTAAATTATTTTTATGAGATATTAATAATTAGTAGATTAATTCTAAATTAACATAATAATAATTAAATAATAATAATAATAATTAATAATAATTTAATATTAAAATAATAAATTTAAAATAAATATAATGAATATAATGAAAGAAAAATAAAGTTATCCTAATAACATGATTAATAATTAATGTTAATAAATATAATTAATTATAATAACTATATATATATATAATTAAATAATAATATTAATAAATTAATAAAATAATTAATATAATATTATAATATATAATAAATAATAATTAAATATTAATTGTATGATGAAAGTTCTATTATATATAATATAGTATAAACAATAAAATTAGTAATAAATAATTAATAATAATATTAATTAAATTATAATAATTAATATATAATTAAATTAATAATAATAATAATTAATTTATATATAATAATTAATAATAATAATTTAAATTAAAATAACTTAATTTTAATAACAATACAAAATAAATTAAATACTAAAAATTATCTATAAATATAATAATTAAAATATAATTAAATTAAATTATAATATATTAAAATTTAAAAAAAATACTAATATAAAAATAATAAATTATTATAAATAATAATATATATATAATTATATAATAATTTTAATAATAATAATATAATATATAATATATAAATAATTATTAATTAAATAATAATAATAATAATTATTAATATAATATAATTAAATTTTTAATAAAAATAAATAGTATATATTATATAGTATTTAAATAACATGTATATATATATATATTAGTACTCTATGGTACATATTACTCAAAACTTCAGATTCGAAGTACACGGCATGCCTACAAATCCAAATGCTTTTTCGTTTTCTATTAATTAGACAATATTAGTTATATAATAACGATGTCATACTAAATCTATAATACATGATAGATAGACAGTATATAATAGATAACTCATTTACGAACTAAATTAATTAAAATAACTACCACTACTACCACTACTTATACACTATACTACCACTAAACTACTTAATACTACTTATACTAAAATAATAATAATATAATAAATAATTAAATTAATAATTAATAATAGATATATAATTATTATTATTAAGTAATTAAAAATATAATTATATTAATAATAATATGCATAATAATAAATAATTAATAATATTTATAACATAAATAATATATATATATAATAAATAAAAATTATAAATATAATAATTTATAATTATATATATAAAATTAAATAATTAAATTATATAAATATTAATCTATAATATTAATAATAATATTAATATATATATCTAATTTTTAAAATAATTATAACTAATTTTTAGAATAATAATAATTAATATTATATAAATATAATAAAAGAATTATAATTAATATTATAAATTATTGTTTCTAAATATATAACAAATAATAAGATAAATTAAATTAAATAATAAATATATAAATAATTAATAATAATAATAATTAAATAATTTTAAAATAATATATAATGATAATTTAATGGTAATATAGTATTAATATAATAATACTTTGATACTGAAAAGTATAATAATTATATTTTAATAATATATCCTTATGAAACATTTTAATACATATTCACAGTATTTGTGATTAATATATAATAATTAATAATAAATTAGATTATAATAATAATTTAAATAATTAATAATAATATAATAATATATAAATTATATGATTATAAATAATAAATAATAATATAATAATTATATTAAATAATATAATAATTATAAAAATTAAATAATATAATAATCAAAAATAAAAATTAATAATAATTTAAGATTATTATATATACAACAAACAAATAATAATAAAATTAATTTTATACATAAATAATTAAATTAAATATATAATAATAAATTTAAATAATTATAATTATGTAATAATAATAAAATATATAATATATAATATAATTAAATAAATAATTATATAAGAAATTCAGTAAGCTTAGAAATAATAAATATATAATAATAAATAATATTAATTAAATAATAATTATAAATATATAAATAATTAAATAATTAAATAATTAATATTAATATATTAATTAATTAATAATTGTATATAATAATAATTAATATAATAAATTAATATATATTAATATTAATAATAATAAATAATAATAATTAAATAATATAATATATACATTATAATATAATAAATACATAATAATTAATATAATAATATAATAAATATAATAATATATAATAATATTGAATAATAATAAAATAATAAAAAATAATACTAGTAATAACAACCACTACCATACACTACAAACAACTAAGCTTACTTCTAACTACTTACTTACCTACTAACTACTACTACTACTTTACTTTAACTAACTACTACTACTACTATTACTACTACTACTACTTACTACTTACTATACGTAAACTACTACTACTGACTTACACACTAACTACTTAATTAAATAATAATATAAATTATAATTTATTAATAATAATAATATTAATTATTTATAAATAATTAATAGTAAAGTTAATAATAATAATAATAATAATAATAATAATATTAAATAATGATAAAATATAATATGATAATAATAATAATATATATATATATTAATTAATAAATTAATAATAAATAATAAATAATTAATTAATAATTATAATACATAATTCATAATATATTAAATATTAATATTATATTTTATTAATAATATAGTAAATAAAAATAATAATAATATATGAGTAATACCGAGAGATTGGAATAAGTTGCCCAATCCAAGTTACAATATGCGTTCATATCTAAGTGGGGGTCCAGGAATACAAAAGAACATTTTTCATTATTATAATTGTACATACATACACGAAATCAAAATATATAATATTTAATCAAATATTTAAAAGAACCCTAACACAATCTTCCAATAGAGGCTGACAAACGAGCAAACCTGAGCACAACATTCGCTCTCTAGTATTTTCAACTATAAATCCATAAATTTACAGTGAAATCTCAAAATAAATACATTCGAATTCCAAATTGCTAACACTAATCACTATTGTTTACATTCATATATATTAATAAATAAAGTTAAAGACTGCAAGAAACCCATGAAATAATAATAATAATAATAATAAAATAAAATATAAGATAATTACATTAACATGTATATCTTTACAAAATAAACTTAAGAAACTTAAAACTAATAATATAAATTAATGCTTTATTTGCACCTATTAAAATAATGAAGAGTATCACGTTATATTTAAAATCAGATAATAATATATTTTATATGACTCACAGAATAATACTACCTCACTAACATAGGATATTATCAGATTCTGAATAAATTAATAGTGAGTAATAATAATCAATTAAATAAAAGTTACTCAATGTGATATTCGTCCAACTCTCAAATATAAATCATAATATAAACTATAAATACAATTAAAGAAAAACCTGATATGCCACACAAAACTTTCATTTTCTTTGATCTTGTAGATTCCTTTGGATATAACTTCCCATCATATGAACTAATAATAATAATAATAATAAGGATATAAGTGAGAGTAATGCATATATACAGCAATAATGGCACCACTCAAATAGCTCTTCTGTACACAAATAATTAATGGTAAAAGATGAAAGTGACTATACTCTCAAGATCATAGATGCAATAATCACTCATCAAACGACTCATTACTGTATATAATAGGTGAGAGTTGCAATTATATCGTGCACCTCCTAAGTCTTAATATATATAATAATAATATATATAATAGGGAGTGCTAATAATTATAATTACAGGTGCAACCATATCACATTCTTCAATAATATTAGTTAGAGTGTGAATTTCACACGCCGGAAGACTTTCCACCAATGGACTTTGGAGCCTCGACTAGACAACTCTAAGCTCTATCTTCAACTAATAACATCTTGGAATCCATACACACCAATCTTTTGAGCTACCTCGAGATAATCACATAACATAATTAAATTAACTAGAATAATATATTCACTGCAAACTAGGCTCCACACCAGGTTATACTAAAACACTCGTTCATTGCTCACATCAAGTGAGTTATTCCAAACCAGATCTGCAATCATAAGAGTTCAATCAAGATTTATGATCTCTAATGAAGTGAGAACACGAAATCTCCTTAATTAATTCTCCTTTAGACCACTCACTTTACATCAATCATTAATATTAATTCATATAATTTGCACATATCAAATCTGATCCAAGAAACTCACAATTAAATACATCACTCCAATATAATCAAATAATATCCATAAAGTGTCAGATCAACAACTTATAAATAAAAGAACTCCTCCAATGAGCCGTCTGTGCCTAAATACCGTTAAATCTGCTTGTCTCGCTACTTCGACTTTTCAATTACCGACTATATAACTCATAATTTATTCAACTCTAATCATATATTAATTTGTATTGTATTTTTAATTACATAAATAAACATACCCTATACTACCAATGATTATAATTTCAATACGACTCACACTTCCTCAAAAGATATTCAACGCAATAATCATATATAAAAGTAAGATAAAAATAATAAAATCCATACCAAATATACAACATATCACACATAAACATAATGCTTAAACTCATATATTAACAATAATAATAATTAATCATAGTAATAAAACAATAATTATATTACATAAATATTAATACATACTCACAAAATTACCTAAATAAATAAAATATTAATATATTTATATGACTAAATAATAAAAGAACTCTATTTTAGATTTTGAGGAACTAAAGATTAAAACTCTCAAATATTATACTCCTACATATATTATATGTATCTACTTAACATACATTTAATCCAATAAGCTAGCATTTCCTCTCAAAGTATGATAAAAAATAAGAAAAATAAAAAATAAATATAAAAATTATAATGTAGTCGAAGACAGTTTTGTTTAAATATAGATATAACATATAATGAAATAAACATAATTATTAATCAATGCTACTAATATACTCTAGTTTTATTATTTATGACTACCTTACCTTTGATGATCTTGGCGATCAAAACACATCTGAGAATTAAACGAAAGGTAAGGTGAACCAAAGGTCAAATCAAAAAGACTTTCACAGCAATTTGAACAAAACCAAGTCCAACTTAATTATGTAATTGCAGCAACGTAATCGGAACTCAATCTTATTCCAGATAAGAAACAGAAGCCAAAAATAAAAACCTAGAATAAAATAATATGTTTCTTTATTGTATATTTCTTTCTCTCTATATTATTACAATTATTGCAATTTATATTTTCATTTTTCAGTATTTCATTATACTTATACACACTTACTCCGATTTGGGGTTTTATTTTGTACGAAGTTATTACAATATGTTACGACGGAAAATGGTAAGGGAAGAGTGAACTGCAAGCAAAAGAAGCATTTTATGATTAAGGCGATTTACTTTTATATTATTATGACTAAATATGCTCATGAACTCTATCTGGTCAACTTAAGATTAGAAAACAAAAGGAACTAACCTTCACTGTTATATATATATAATGGACGTTGAAAAATTGAGATTTATCTATCGCATTATTTTGAAATGAATCTTGATTGATGTCCTGAATTATGAATTATCTCAAAATTATAATTTGAGAGATTTCAAAAGATAATTCGAAGAACGCAATGCATAATTTAAAAGTCAATTCCAGCTATAATCCAACTGAGAATTAAGAGATAATTTTAGAGATTTTTTAAAAAGTTAAAGAAATGTGCAAGATATTATTAAAGAGATAATCTTGAATAATTTTGAAATTTTTCTTCAATTATCTCTAAAAATATCAGGTGAATTATCTTTTAAATTATCTTTTGAATTATTTTGAATTATCTCTTGAATTAATTCGAATTATATCTTCAATTATTTTGAATTATCTCTTTAATCTCTTCCATTATTTTGAACTATCTCTTGATTAATCCCTTTAATTATTTTGAATTATCTCTTGAATTTACTTTTAAATTACATCTTTAATTATCTAGAGACATCTCTAGAATTTACTTGTTATCTTTAGAATTATCTTTTGAATTATTTATTAAATTATTTTAAATATTATCACTAGAATTATCTCTTAAAAAAATTATCTACTTATTTAACTGATTTATTTATTTATCGAATAATTCTTAAAATTCTTATATCTGGACTGAAAATTTAGGATTTCTGAAAAACATTTATATAAAATACTGAATGAATATCCGACATCAACCGCTTTAATATGCATCCATGGTATCCAACAACAGGATTCTCGCAAACAATAAGTCTCCACACCAGGTTTTCCAAACTATGTGTCTCATTTGCAACTCAAATAAGTTTTTACCTAAATCCTCAGGTATTGCAATTCCAGGTCCCTCGATTTTTATTATACTAGGGATACAAATCGATAAATCTCCATAAATAATCTCCTTATATAGATCTACTACTTCTTCATCAATACATTTATTACATCATTAATAATGCACTAATCTCAAAACAGTGATCTACTCATGAAATCAGATCAATGAACTTACACCATTATAATAAAACAAAACCTAATCCCATATGGTTTTGTTTCAACTAATAGAATAATTGTTCTTACCTTCAAAGTAGAAATTTGTTCAAAACATTGTTTTATATTTCTTCTTCACTTGGTTTAACAATTGTTTCTTTTGAAACTTTTCTTCAAAACTATATATTTGTAATTCAAGCTTCTGAATTATTCAAACTATACAGTTTTGCTGCTCAAATTTTTCTGAGTTTCGTTTGAAACTTACCTCAGACTCAAAGTTTAAAGATTCATCATGATAAAATTACAGTCTCTAAATAAAGAAAAAAGAAATACCTCAGTTTAAAGAATATTTCAAAGCACTTTCTGAATAGTTACCTCATAAATTTTCTTCCCGTGTAATTCTTTAACTTCATAAGCCAAATTATGTTCGGTGAAAAATTTTATAGCAGGCATTTCAACATAATCTACTCCTACGACCTCAAAACCTTTTTCATAGAACCTTCAATAAATAAGTATGAAAGTATCATAACTCTTGGACAAAATAATTTAATTTAATTTTTTAATTTTGTATATATTTATATTCATAAATCTATGATTTATATAGCATGCCTAGTAAAATTGTATTTATTTGTATCCATTGCTATAATTTCAATTTCATAGCTTTTATTTCATTTCATTTCTACTCAGAAAGAATTCAACGTGAAAAATTGATCGATATTGAAATCAAGTAAGGTCTCAAAACTTAAAAGAAAATGAAAAAATGAATAATGAAGTGCATTCAACGTAATGCATTAATAAAATTTTATTCTATTGAAAAATAAATGAAATTAGAATTGTAACTCTTGCCAAGTATAATAACGGAAATAAAATTAAAAGCTTCCTTTCAATTCCTCATTTGAATACTGATACTTAACTAACAAACTTTTTCTCACCATTTTAATTTTCAATTGCATCTCCACAAAAAGGAAGGAAAACTCTTTTTGGTGGACTCAAATCCAATATTGAAGAATATTCTTTTAGAAAGGGATGAACTTCTGAAGATTTCCATGGAGTTTCATCTAAGGACCACAAATTCTCATACATCGATTCTATATCTGAATTTTCACTTACCACTGAGTAAAATTTAGCGAAGGAATCGCTCATTTTCTAATATATATATATATATATATATATATATATATAATAGTATATATTATACTGATCGCTATATATATATATATATATATATATAATATATATATATACTATATATATATATATATATACAGTCTATATACTATATATAGATATATAAATACATATATATATAAATTAATATATATATATATTTATATTATATATATATATATACATAATAACTATATATATATATATATTATATATATATATATACTATATATGCTCACTTAATGTCATATAAATATACATATAATAGTATTACTTACACATACTACATAGTTATAAATAAATATTATATATAACTAAGTATATATATTATATATATATTATTATATATTATATATATATATAATATATATATATTTAGTGATGCCGCAGTTTGGGATCCTACAGCTTTTTCTCAAAAAGTATAAGAGATATTTGCTTTAAACTTGGAATATAATCTATATATGGGATAAGCTCGATTCCGTGTAAATTTCAAGTCTGTAGGATGTATATTAGAGGGGGGTCCACCCCCGAGGGTGGACACCGATATTGCGCTTACGCCTTTGTGGCGTGACTAGAGAGCTACAGATTAGAGCCTACACCAAGCGTTTTCGCGGAGCGATCCAACCACCTGAGGTCAATACAGACCTCGAAGCGAGCATCCTGCTTTTTGACCCGACAGATCAGCAGCAACAGAGCGCGGCGGTGTGCGACAATAACAACATACGCCAGCATAATTCACTATAATATTATTCATTATATCATATATTACGTCGAAGATTCGAATTCCGAATAAAATTCTATGTGTGTTGAGCTCCGGTCCCCAAGAGAACATTGACGTACTCTGACTCCGGTTCCGACTCCAACTCCGGCTCCGGCTCCGGCTCCGGCTCCGGGCGCGGTTTGGTTCAGACTCCAGCTCCGGCCGCGGTTTGGTTCAGACTCCGGCTCCGGCCGCGGTTCCGACCCCGCTTCAATCAACGAGTGTATGTTTGATTATTATATTATATTTATTATTATATTATATATATTATTATTATTATTATTATTATTATTATTCATTATTATAATTATTATTAGTAGTACTAGTAGTATTAGTAGTAGTAGTCAGTAGTACTAGTAGTGGTAGTAGTAGTCAGACTATCGTATCGGCTTAAAATTTGGAAGGTGTGTTAGATGGGGAGGTAACTCGTGTAAGACGAGGTTAGCGTCCCCCTTGGGTTCCCCGAAGGGGACCACCCCCCTTAAAAAAATCGAAGTGTTCGAATTGGTTGAAATTTTGTGAGAGATTCAGAGTTGAATTCTAGAAATACTTGAATATGTGACATCTGATGATGGCTCCGGCACCGTTGCTGGAGACGCCAGCTGCGGTGCCAGTATAAAACCAGCTCGTATTAACAAACAATGGTTGTGTCTTTTTATATAATGTTATCTGGATCTGTAAAGATTTCGGAAAATAAGTGTTTGAAACCATATAAGAAAAAAAAAAATCAATGAAATAAATAAATAAATTCAACATTATTTCGTATTTTTTTTTGTTTATAAACTTACAAATTTTACGTTTTTTTAAACTCTTAAAGCAGTAAATCACTAAAATCAAACCACTATCCAACCTGCCTCCTCATGATCTGCTGATCTATTGATCTATTGATTAAGTCAAATTTTTACTAAAATTGTAACATTTTACATCCCTAAAGCAGTAAATCACTTAATCAAACCACTATCCCACCTCCCTCCTGACCATCTGAGATCGATTGATCTATTGATTAAGGTCAAATATTCGAGTATCATTTTCGGATAAACATAACATTAAAATAAGTTCAGTATACAAAGATCAATCAATATATGTCAAAGTAATAACATAAAAATGTTTTCACATTAATAAAGCTAACATAACATCAACTGAACTTAAGAAAATATTGCCCAAGACAAACCTAACACATCCTAAGCAGGAATAAACTGTTAACGTTAACAAAAGTCCACACTTAACACAGTAAAGCAACTAACAAGGTATGCAAAAACGTAACCTAATTCTACTTGTTCAAGCATAACTCTAACGATATTAAATTAATCTTACACGTTAACACAGAACATTGGTGAGCAAAAAATTTTATCACAACATTGGTTAATTATCATACAGACCAGTGAAAGTATCCTAAACATAATAAAAGTATTCTTCCATAAGAAAGCAACATAACGACAATCTGACTAAAGAATAAAATCCCAAGACAAGCATAACACATCCTTAAGCGGGAATAAGCAGTCACATAACAAGGAGTCCCACACTTAACACCAGCTAAAGCGAACTAACTGGTATGTAAAAACGTAACCTAATCTGATTTCAAGCAATAACCTAACCATGATTAACGTTAATCTACACTAACACAGTAAACATTTAACTAAAAATTTCTCACAACATTTGGTTATATTATCATAAGACAGAGCGAAGATTCAACGAACAATGAGTCACACTAATAAAGCTAACATAGCATTCAAACTGAACTAAGAAAATAATGCCAAAGACAAACATAACACATCGCTTAAACACGAATAAACTGTAACATTAACAAAGTCCAAGCGAGCGGTGAGAGCGAGCGCGAGGTTCAAGCAACTAACCATAATGCCCAAAACGTACCGGTATTCTTACTTTGTGTCAAACAAACTGCTCACGATATTAAGCGTTAATCTTACACTGACACGTAACATTTAACTAAAATTTCTCAGCAAATTGGAATTATCATATCTCTATCTATATGCTAAACGCAATAAAGTTTCCACATCAATAAAAGACGTAGTATAGCTACATTGAATAAAATAATGCAAAGAGACAAACCTCACACACACCTACCTCCACACTGAGAAGCTGTGTGAGAGCGAGAGTGAACCAAAGTTCCCACTGAGTTCTTTATATACTAGTCATTGAATATAATGCTAACATAACAAATGTTTTCACATTAATAAAGTGACATAGCATCATATGAACTAGGAAGATATTAATGTACAACGAAAAAGTAACACATCTTACGCCGTACATAAACTGTTAACCATAAACAAAGTTCCACACTTAAACACACAGGTAAAGTAACTAACTTTACATACAAAACGTAACCTGTTCATACTGTTTCAAGCATATCTCTAACATATTAACGGTAATCGTACATTGACACAGTAACATTTATCAAAAAAATGTGTCATAACCATACCTAACCATCAAAATACTAACGAGTAAATATGAATAAAGTTAAAGTCTTTTAGATGTATCTCTTGTTAGACCCGGCCGCCTTTCAGAAAAGACCAACTCTGAAAACATTAAAAGATGATTTTTACGCTTTAAACTACTTTGCAGTGAAAGTGGGCACATACTTATAATACTTTGACCCTATTGAGCAGGAATACAAGGGCAGTGTAGCAGTCGCCATTACCGGGTTTACGATAAATAATAAAATGACACATCGCTGGAATAACGAAACTCCTCGTGAAGATAACAACAAGCGTAGAGAGATGCGGGGAGATGTCAACGTATCAACACAGCGAAAAACTACCCTACTGAAGAAAATAGTGTATAAACATCCCTTAAAATGTAATGAATTCTTTCTTTCGAAACCAATCAGAAGAAAGTAAACAAGAACGAACAAGTACGAGTGAACCAATCGTTACAAAAGGGATATATTCTCGTCGACAACAAACAACAACCAACAACAACACACACAACAATAACACATTAAGTACAAAGATAAGGTTAATTGGATAACTAACCAATGAATATAATGCTAACGTAACATGGTTTTCACATTAATAAAAGCTAACATAGCATTACCAGAGCTAGGAAAATAATGTACAACGACGAATTCTAAGCACGAATAAACTGTTAACATTAACAAAGGTCCACACTATAACACCAGTAAGTAACTGACGATACAAAACGAACTATTCCATACTTTTACGAAAACATATGTTTCTAACAGTGATTAACGTTAATTTTACATTGACACGAGTGAGTAGGGTGAGAGAAGTGTAGTGCGAGTGAGACCTTGTGTGGAGAGTGGAGCATATTCTATAGACTCACTCTTCCACGAATATATATAACAATATATATATTAAAGCCAAACATAAACTCACACCCTCAACTAAAAGAATATAAGATGAGCGAGAGTGCACACACCCAACACACAATACCGCACGAATAAACCACTAAACATTAAGCGAAACGTGTCGCACTTTAACAACAGTTAATAGTACATAACACTTCGTCCAAAACAAGTAACCTATTCTATCTCTTTTTTCAACACACACTCCTGGACTTCAACCTGTTAATTTACTTAACATCAGTGAGAGATCTTAACAAAAGTTTAAACATAAACCGGTCAATCAATCAGAACTGACAAAGAATAAATAAATATGTATGGCCTACCAACCGCTTAGCTGGACGTAACAAATGTTTTACATCAACCTCGTAGTAACATTTAACAAAAAAATTCATCATAACCTCGTTAAATATCATAATCCCCAGCGAATAAATGCATCGCAAACATAACAATGTTTTAACCTAAACATAAACAAAAAAATAAAAAATTATCCTAACATAACATAAAAATAAGTTCTTTTATATAAATATCACAGTAAACCACGTAATAATTACGATTTCACACGCAGTAAACTCAGTAAATCAGTAAATCAAACCACCCATCTAGCAGTCCCCTATCCGTCCCACCCACTTGTGATCTATTGGGCTATTGATTCAAGTCATATTTCAAGTATCATTTTTGGGGACAAACATAACAAAAATATGCTCTTTGAATAAACTACGAATATATGCTTAACCGACAAAGTTTTAGCATCAGATAAAGCTAACAAATCATAACCGCGACAAGGAATATAATGTACAACGCAAACCTAACATACCTAGCGTATGAATTAATAATCAGCTACCATCCTGAAAATTCCCTACTGATCATGGTAAACTGTAGCTAAAAGGTCATACAATACTCGATATGCTCTCACACTCTCGATGGCACTTCAGCAACAGGTAAAAGCCTATTAGTCTAACAAAATCCCTTAAACAAATATAGCAACTCCTAACACAGATCGCCACCTAGTCTATATGAACTATGATTGACACTATACAATAATCAGACAAGTGTCAACATATATCCGTTTCGCAGCTTAATATAACATCATTTGACCTATGTATCAATAAACATAGACATTAGCACACAGGTCTAGGGACACAAAAAACAGAGCGAGTGGATATAAACACACCACACACCTCACCACTCCCCAAACTCTTCTATACACACAATCACTATCGTCAGTTAACACAGTAAAGTATCTTACAAAAACCTCATCATTCTTCTAACAAATCAGTGTTATTTTCACATGGCCATAGTAATATTTAACATAACGTACTAACTTACGAATAAACAGTTTCGATTAACCGAAGTATCTAAAGCAACACATCTACCTTCCGAGAGAAAACCCAGGGGATGCGTCCCCTGAAAGGGTGTGGAAATCATGCAAGGGGGAATCACCCCGAAGGCGTGAAGCGGGGCTTAGGCCTCAGCCCTTCGGCTGAGGGCCTTACCCCTCCTTCGGAGGGGTTAAGCCCGCTTACACCCCTTCGGGGGTCCCCCTCTCAGGATTCACGCCCTTTCAAGGGACGCATCCCCCTGGTTTTCTCTCGGAAAGTAATGTGTTGCTTTAGAGATACTCTTGGTTAATGAAAAACTGTTTATTCGTAAGTTAAGTCCGTTATGTTAAATATTACGTATGCCAATGTGGAACATAAACTGATTTGTTAGAGAAATGATGAGTTTTTGAGATATTACTGTGTTAACTGACGATGATGTGTTAAGGAAACGTGAACCTAGGTTAAGTTTTGTTGAATTAATGTTAGGTTTTGCCCTAAGACTTTTGCTATGTCTACGTTATTCATAGGCAAATGATGTTATACTCGAAACGAGTGACACTTTGTGAAGATAGTGTCAATTCATAGTTCAAGATGGTGGCATCTTTTATAGATTGGTTCACTTTGTTAAGGGATTTTGTTAGCTAATACGCTTTACCTTTTGCTAATATGCTCGAAAAGCTGTAACATATCGAGTATTGTATGACCTGTTAGCTTAGTTTACCATGATCAGTAGGGAAATTTTTCAGGATGTTAGCTGATTATTCATACGCTAGGTATGTTAGGTTTGCATTTGCACATTATATTCCTAGTCAGGTTATGATATGTGAGCTTTATTGATGCTAAAACTTTGTCGGTTAAGGATATATTCATAGGTTAGCTACAGCAAAGAAATTATTTTTTTATGTTATGTTTGTCCAAAAATGATACTTGAAATATGACTTGAATCATAGCTATCAATAGATCACAGGTGGTGCGGACGGATTAGGGGACTGCAGGGAGGGTGGTTGATTTACTGATTTACTATTACTGCTTTAAAATCAGTAAATTATTACTTTTACTGTGATATTTTACTCAAAGAACTTATTTTTATGTTATGTTAGGATAAAATTTGTTATTTTTTGTTATGTTTGGTTAAAACTTTGTGTTATGTTTGCGATTATTCGGCTGGGGATTATGATATTTAAGACGAGGTTATTGATGAATTTTTTTGTTAATGTACGACGGTCACCTCAACAAAAATACAGCATTTTATTCTTTGTCAGTATGATGATTAGACCGTTTATGTTAAAATTATTATTACGATGTTAATGTAAATTAACATTGATATTGTCAGAGATATGTTTGAAAAAGTGTGAAATAGGTACGTTTTGGACGGAAGTTTTTGGTTAAAATATTTGTAACTTTTTACCTTTGTTTTGTTAAGTGCGAAAGTTTGTTAATGTAAGTGGTTTTATTCGTGCGTATGGTGTGTTGGGTTTGTCATTGTACATCTATATTCTTAGTTCAGGTTATGTTGTTAGCTTTATTAAGGTAGAAACTTTGTACGTTAGCATTACTTTCACTGCTCGTATGATAATTAAACAAAGGTTATGATAAATTTCTTTTAAATTATTCTGTTCAATGTAAAATTAACGTTAATAGGTTAGAGATATGTTTCGTAAAAGTATGAATAGGTTACGTTTTTGTATTGTATGTGTTAGTACTTTACTGGTGTTAAGTGCTGGAACTTTGTTAATGTTAACAGTTTATTCGTTGTCTTAGAATTCGTCGTTGTACATTATTTTTCTTAGCTCTGGTAATGCTATGTTAGCTTTATTAATGTGAAAAACAATGTTACGTTAGCATATATTCATTGGGTTAGTATCCAAAGGAATTACTTTGTACTATGTTATTCGTTGTTGTACTGTTGTTGTTGTCGAACGAGAATATTATACCCTTTTGAACTGATTATGGTTCACTCGACGTCGTATCTGTTTAACTTTCTTCTGATTGTTGAGAAAAAGAAATCTCATTACATTTAAGGGATGTTTATACACGTATTTCTTTTCAGTAGGGTAGTTTTTCGCTGTGTTGATACGATGACATCTTCCCGCATCTCTACTACGCTTTGGTTGGTTGATATCTTCACGAGGAGTTTCGTTATTCCCAGCGATGTGTCATTTATATTAATCGTAAACCGAATGGCGACTGCTACATGCTTGTATTCCTGCCCGAGGGTCAAATATAATAAGTATTGCACCACTTTATGCAAATAGTTTAAGCGCCTAAAATCATTTTTCATGTTTAGAGTTGGTTATTTTCTGAAAGGAGGACGGAGTCTAAAAAAGAGATAAGTCTAAAAACTTTACTTTATTTGTATTTACTCGTTAGTTATTATGATGGTTAGGTATGGTCATTATGACACATTTTTGATAAATGGTATTACTGTGTCACTATGTTAAGATTAACGTTAATAGTTAGAAATATGCTTTGGAAACAGTAATGAACAGGTTACGTTTGTATGTAAAGTTTAGTTACTTTACTGGTGTTAATTGTGGAACTTTGTTAAATGTTAACAGTTTATTACGGCGTAAGATGTGTTAGCTTTTTCGTGTACAATTTATTTCCTAAGTTCATTAATGATGCTATTCAGCTTTTATTAATGTGAAAACATTTGTTATGTAGCATATATTCAATGACTAGTATATAAAGAACTCAGTGGAACTTTGTTTAATGTTAACAGTTTATTCGTATGTAAGTTGTGTTAGTTTGGTCTTTTTTGCATTATTTTCTTAATTCATGTTAGGCTATATTAGTTTTATTGATGTGGAAACTTTATTACGTTTGAGCATACTTCGCTGCTCTGTATGATAATTAAACCAATGTTGTGAGAAATTTTAGTTAAATGTAACTGTGTTAGTGTAAGTTAACAATGATATGGTAGAGTTATGTTTGAAAAAGTAAAAAAGTTACGTTTTGCATACCATGTTAGTTGCTTTTACTGGTGTTTTAGTGTGGAACTTTGTTTAATTTGTTAACAGTATATTCCTGCTTAAGATGTTGTTAATGTTGTCTTTGGCATTATTTCTTAGTCATTGATGCTATTGTTAGCTTTATAGTGTGAAAACTTTGTTACGTTTTGACATACTTTCGCTGCTCTGTATGATAATTTAACCAATGTTGTGAGAAATTTTAGGTTTAAATGTTACTGTGTTAGTTGTGAGATTAACGTTAATATGTTAGAGTTATGCCTTCGAAAAAGTAAGATTAGGTTACGCTTTTGCATACCATGTTAGTTGCTTACGTGATGTAAGTGTGGAACATTTTGTTAAAATGTTGAACTGCTTATTCCCGCTTAAGAGTGTTATGTTTGTCTTTGGGCATTATTTTCTTAGTTCAGTTGATGTTATGTTGCTAGTTAATGGGGGAACTTTATGATGTTATCATCTACTTTCGCTGGTCTGTATTGATAAGTTTTCTGTCGATCCAACCCCATGTCTGATTGATACAATTTATCGCTAAATGTTAGCTGTCGCTCTAGTACAGACTGTAAATTTCAATAAGTTAGAGTTATGCTTGAAAAAGTAAGAATTAGGATTACGTTCTCTGCGATTACCTTGTTAAGGATTGCCTTTACTGGTGTTAAGATTGTCCGGAACTTTCGTTAATGGTCTAACAGTTCATATTCCTGCTTTAAGAGGTGTTATGTTTGTCTTTGGGCATTATTTTCTTAGTTCAGATGATGCTAAGTAAGCTTTCATTAATGTGAAAACTTTGATACGATGACACTATAATCTGATCTGATCTTGTATAAACGAAAACTTTGGATTTGCTCATCGTTTACTGCTTCATTCCAAAAATGATACTCCTGAATATTTTGACCTTAATCAATTAGATCAATACTATTTATTCACAGACTACTTGGTGCAGGAGAGCGAGGTTGGAACGTGGTTTGCATTAGTGACTTTTACTGCCTCTTCAGGGATAAGTAAAAAACGTCTAACAATCTAACATTTAGTTAAAAATTTGACCTAATCATAATCCATAGTTATCAAATAGACTCACACGGAATGGTCAGGAGGGAGGCTTGGATCAGTGGTTTAGATTTGAGTTGAATCTTTATCTGCGTCAGGGTATGTTAAACAAACGTTATAGATATTGTACAGACGTCTATAAACAACACACAACTCAAGATACATCTTTCAATCTTATTCTATTATTTACTTTATTATTTATTCTTTTGTCAATGTTCTGAAACCATTATTTCTGAAATCTACTGCACTCCCGCAACTAACACTTTACTATAATTAGACACACCATCTGCTTGTTCACGACAGCTGTATTAACTCGCACCGCAGTGGCTCCAGCACGGTGCCGCGAGCCAACTTCACAGATTCACATATCAAGTAATTTCTAGAAATTCAACTCTTGAATCCTCTCACCAAATTTCAACAATACGAACACTTCGATTTTTTAAGGGGGGGGGGTCCCCCTTCGGACCCACGGGGACGTAAACTCGTCTACGACGAGGTTACCTCCCCATCTAACACACCTCCAAATTTTAACCCGATAAGATAACTCTAACCTAACTACTAGACTACTAGCTACTACTTACTACTACTACTACTACTACTAATAATAATAACAATAATCATAAATAATTAATATAATTAATAATAATAAATAATAATAATAATTAAACATTAAAGACAATAAAATATAGGTCCTTACAGGCGGATACCGCGGCCGGAAGCCGAGCCGGAGGTCTGAACCAAACCGCGGCCGGAGGCTGGAGTTCTGCAAGCTCCAAACCGCGCGCCAGGAGCTCGGAGTCTGAGACCACAACCGCACCGGTCCGAAACCGGATCAGTCGCGCAGCGGAACCGGGACAATCACTCTTAGTTCAGTAGTAGCGTCACACAAAAACGAATCCCTTACAGGGACTCGTTTTTCTCGCAACTCAGATTCGATTTCCTTCGGAAATCGACCATCTATTCGACAACGTTCAACCTAATAATAATCAATAATATGATAATGTCGCCTATGTGTATGCCGCACGCCGGCTGCTCTGGTGTCTGTCGTCTGTTCGGTCAAAACAGACCTCCTCGTCTGTTTGTACCTCCAGGTGGTCGTGCCGTACACGAGCCTTGCTTAGGCCTAAATCTTCGAGCTCTCAGATCACGCCACAAGGGCGTAAGCGCAAGTATTCGGACGTCCACCCCTCACGGACGGTGCACGCCCCTTCTATATAACATCCGCTACCAGGACTCTCGCAATAATTTACACGGAATCGAGCTTATCCCATATATAGATATATATCCCAAGTTTTTTTTAAAGCAAATATCTTTTACTTTTTGAGAAAAAGCTGCTAGAGCTCAAAGTCTTCCTCACTCCTACTATTCTACTATATACTACATATATATATATATATATATATATATAATATATATAATATATATATACTAATTATATATTATACTATATAATTTATAATACACTATAATAATATATATATTATATATATATATTATATTATACTAACGATATTACACCTCCTACTCCTATATAACTATTAGTATAGCTACTCCTCACTAACAACACACTTCCTATATATAAATTTAATATAATACTACCCACCTAGCCATTACGATCATAACATACTGATATACTCCATCTACGTTCACACCATCATACATACTATTACTTATCCACTCACACACTACTTAAACTCGCTCAGTCATAACACTCTTCTATATTATCGGAAATATAATACTACTACTCTATACTAGTCTTATCCTATTTACTATTATACTTCATACACTATATTTAATATAATATATATAACGTATATAATTAATACACTAACGTCAATATAACCCCTCCTGTAACCTAGCCGAAACTTGAACATGCCGCTTACCTCGAGCTTTGACTAACAATCATAATACAACCAAATTCTCATATGATTACAATTTATCTCCCTATACACATCTATCATAAACTCTGCTTCTGACGACTTATATAGCCTCGCAGCTATAATATATATATTTATTATCTATATATATATTATCCATAACTAATCATATATATATATATATAGTTATATAATATATATCTATATTCATATATATATAATATATATACTAAATATATATATACTATATATATAACGCTATATATATATATATTACTATAAATATCTAGCTATATTTACTATATAAATATATAAATATATAATACTTTATAATATATAAATATATATATAAATATATACTATAATTAATTATACTATATAATATAAATCACATATACCTCCATAATAAACTAATGAGTTATCTGCGTCTTC